>JAODTR010014832.1:0-51660 GCA_025399935.1 Amblyopsis rosae
ACACAGAAATGGCGTTATTTGATTGGCTGTAATGGTTTGGGCAGCGCTGTACAGATACAATTTTTTTCTACGGAGACCAATCTTTTTTCTACGGAGACACAACAATTTTTTCTACGGAGACATGAATCTTTTTTCTACAGAGACACAAATATTTTTACAGGTTTGCTGATAATTTTCTACAGACACAAAATAATTTATACAGGTTTTCGGTTCTTTTTCTACAGAGACACACATTGTTTTTGCAAGTACACAAATATTGTTTGCAAGTACACAAACATTGTTTGCAAGCACACAAATCTTTATTACAGAGCTTTGTCTCGTGGCACTGATTTCACGCCATGCGTGTCAGGAACTTAACTGTTCTAAGTGCTCATGCTCGAGGAGTGCATCTTCAATAGTAACAAATGCAACAACAATAATACACAACACACACACACACACACACACACACACTTAATTTGCCAAAGTCCAGCCATGTGCTTAAAGACATATTAACTGGTAATTTTATATTTTACTTTATTTTTCAAATGTAAGTAATTAATACAATTCCTGCAAATTACACTTCTCATTGTTATATGGCTGCAGATGAATATTGCATATTTCTACCATTCAGAAGACGTTTTATCTACAGCAACATACAATATCTACATACTGTATGTCAATAACAGGTCATCAGTTATAGTAAGATTTAAGGAATTTGTGTAAATAAAATTAATGACACAGTATGTATTGGTATTTGAGTGTGGCCACTTACTGCCTGACTGAATACGATGTCCCTCCTCTGTTTGAGGAGCAGGCCCTGTGGTATGCTGCAGGCTGCCTCTTGCAGGAGCACAAAGGTCATTGCTCTTTTGGCCCTCTGGACCACCTCCATCACACACTCCTTTAATCTGGTCACCAGAGGGCTCAGCTGCTCCCGCCAATCCCCTGGAGAGACGGGCAGGGGGTACACATGGAAATGTACCTGTATTGTCTCACATTCATTTCATTTATTCATTTAATAGTCTGCCGCCCGTCGTCATCGTAGTCTGACAAGTGCGACGGACTTTTACTCCGACAGAAGCGTGGTTGTGTGTTAGTATTATCGGCATGTTCATTTGTTATATTACAATCATTTGCTACAACTGTATGAGTGTGCTTGGTTATGATTATAGTACAGTTTTCTCTGTATTTAGCAGGTGTGTGTGTGTCCCCGCTACAAAACAGCTCACATTTACCATCTTGCTAGCCTTTTTTATATTTAGATGTAGTCTACTAATTTCCTTTGCTTATTAACATCCATCCATCCATCCATCCATCTTCTCCCGCTTATCCGGAGTCGTGTCGCGGGGGCAGCAGCTTCAGCAAGGGACCCCAAACTTCCCTTTCCCGAGCAACATCAGCAAGCTCAGACTGGGGGATCCCGAGACGTTCCCAGGCCAGTTTGGAGAGCTTATTAGCATGACTTGAAATATTGTCTAAATTGTATGTGGTTTTATACATGTTCAAACTTGTAGCCGCACATTTTATTGCCTTACTTGTTTCGCTGTCAATCAACCCGTGTAATAATTCACTTAACGTGTGTTTAACAAGTTTATTTGTATAAATGTATAGGCATTTGTTGAACTGTGTTGTTCCAGTTTTACCCTACCTCCAGTAACAACATGTTGAGACAACCGAACTTCATCTGTGTAGTCATTGGAGGAAGAGTTATCTGCCCGTCGGCTACGCAGAACGCGAGCGTGACTGAACAGTAGCCAGTGCCAATGTGTGATTCATGCACAGGCCACTCTATGGAGTAGCTTGGAGTTATAATAATATCAATATTTTGGAATAGCAACCCCAGGCTTTAATTATTAAAAAATAAAAAATATGTTCAATAGGTTATCATTTTGATTGATATACCAGTATTGTTAAAAAATGTTTTGACATATACATACACATACTGTGTGTATACTGTATATAGTAAACAACATAAACACATTGTATATTACAAAAATTAATTAAAGAGGGAGGACACTTAGCCAAGCCAGGAGAATTAACAGCTAATGTAACAAGCTAGCATTCGTCTGGTCGCCGAATACCCAGAAGTGACGTTGCACGATTGCAAGTAAGTAAGACAACTCTGTGAAAACAAACGTTTTTTATTTTCTTCTATGTGGTCCAGATCAGTGTCAAAGAATGCTTCTTGGCATCGCCTGGGAGCTCATCATAATATACGAATATATACTAAATAGCCTAATTCAGCATAATAAATAAAACAAATAAACAGATTTTGCAAAACCCATGTGAATAGCATACACGTAAAACAGTTTCACCACTGTTTAACATTTGGTTGCTAAGCCGCAGCCGTTAGTTGTCACCGAGTTGTCAAGTCACTGCCGGATATGACGTCATGTCGACCAGACAAATACTCTAGGAAAAGCAGAACAAAAATGGTAGCAGCTTAATCGACTGTAAACTCTAAGTCCTGCCAGAATTGCCCCAAATCTGACAAGCAACAGGCTCAAACCGGAGAAGGATATACAGTAGCTTACATGACTGATATGGTCTGCTTTATCCATGAACCACAATAACCGGCGCATTTAGCGTGTGTGCATACTCACTGAAGAACTCAATTGCAAGTCTGAGCAGCACAACGCACCGGTTATTGTGGTAGCTTGGCAGCTCTGGAAATACAATACGCACAACACGCACACACAGAGTAGTGTGTGTGTATTGTATTTCCAGAGCTGCCAAGTCTCACTCTTTTTAACAGTGAGACTCACGGTTAAAGAATTCACATGCTAACATCTAGTATTTCTCACGCTGAGAATCCCAAATGAAGAAATTCACTGGCACCTGAATGGTGTATTACTGTCCCCGTGGTGGATGGGTCATCCTTTCTACACGATGCACACATATTACGTGAAACCAAAACGTATATGCGCAATAAGGAGTGCAGAATCACTCTTTTCCACTGCAGCCAGGTAGCATGACCATTTACAGGTATGTCTGAGTGTTTACAAAACAGGAGGGATCCTGATGTTTGATGAATTACTCTATGTTGTAGCCTTTGTCAAATTAAGGCTAAATACCAAGACAATTTGCATTTTTAATTATTAGGCTGTAAAATTGCATAAAAATATATTTTTAATTGCCTGCCTAAATGGTCGGCGAGAGGAGAGGACCACAATGTTGTTGCACTGCTCCAAAAAGCACATAATCTCACTCTAAATGTTTTTTGAAACTTGGCAGCCCTGGTATATCATACAAAAGAGCTTCATGATGAAGAGAGAATCATGCTCTCCCCTCAGTGTACATTATTAAAAAGCCCTTGTGTTTAATTCCCTGCATTGTCCCCCCCCCCCACCACCTCTGGTCTATTTGTCCCTGCCTCTGCAGAATTATTTTTATTCCTGGTGGGGACAAAATGTATCCCCCCTATTAGCAATTATATCGCTACATCACAAATATATCGTATACAATAATCTAATTTTTTTAAATATATTTTATGTTCCTGCCTTTTAATCCAAACAGTGGTCGCTTCTTCCATCCATTAGCACTACGTCACATGAGCAACTCTGTGCTGAAGGTCTGATACATAGATCCCTGTAAGCTCGACAGCACTTTCAGAAATTGAGAAGTAGAAAGTATGTATCTGCAATTCCGGTGCGATGCTAGTGGCCCACTTTATTTACAAATTTCAGTTGTTACATTTATTTTATGCACTAAAACTAAAACAAAATACTTATCTAACAGAACAATACCTTAAAACAGCCAGTCGAGTTTCTCAACAAATTCCTCTATATAAGTTGGTTGATTTGCGTAGTTGGTTGATGTGCACGTCAATCAAAATACCTCTCCTGTCAAGTAGGCGGATCTTGATGCAGTTAGCCAACGCTGTGTCCCAGACCCTACGTAAGGCTGGCTCTGCGAGACTGCTCCCTGCCAAGAGCTTTTTCGAAGTAAATATGCATAGCGCACTTTAAACAAATGAAAAGCAGGATCATTTAGTTTAAGACAACTTCATATAAATCAGAGCCATTCATCTGCATGAATATGATGGAAATATTCAAGGCTTGACCAGTGCATGCCAAATTAACAGACATGTTTATAAACAATCTGGCCACAAGAAGTGCTACGACGGCATCTAATGCACAAAGAATTTAATTTACGTGCGTTTTACTTTACGCCTTCATGCCGAGAGAATAACTTTGATGATAGACAATAAAATACCCAATCTGACCCTGCTCTAACCACACAGTGACAAACAGATCTTAGGTTGAATGAAAAATGTATCCTTTATTTCTTCCCAAGTTAAAAGTTAAATTCGCAGCTTCCTTCCATATCACTCTTATGTGCTTTGTCTCACATCGCTGCCAGTCAGTGCCGCTGGTATACAGTATGTCACGGCCCATACGCCTTGAAATAAACAGGTATTGATTCCACATAGATGACACATGGATATGCGATTATCCTGGTTCCTTTGGCCTGTCAAGTTTTGTTTATGATCACAGCCCCCATGTCCGGTCTGCATGAACAGAATTCAGACCACTTGAAAATGCATGAATTTGTTAAAGTTTTTTTAATTTATTATTCTATACTCCATTAGTACTGTGTTTCTTTGTAAATGTTGTATTTTTATTACTATTATTTTTTTATTTTGATTTATCACACCCTAGTCATCTACCACTTCAATGTCTTACTTTCTTCTTTGAGAAGCTTTTGGAAAATAAACATTAGTTGATAGATCTGGGACATATAGGCCTATCTGTGTTTGGGACACAGCAGACAAACTCGTTTGGAAGGTTTGGGAGAAATTTACCAGTAGGAACTGAGCAGACGTGTGACTGGGGCAGGTGCACTGTGTTTGAGACAGGAAGAATGTCACAACCACACCTCTCTGGACCGTGTATGTGTGTCTCAGGTGTGACGTTTTGATCTGCATCTGCGTCACTGTTCCTGGCCCTCGTTTCACCCCCTTCCTGTTGTCTTCTCGATTGTTCCATTGTCGTTGCTATAGTGTTACGGCCTGGCTCAAAGGCAGTGAACTAAAAAACATAACACAAACCTCTAAACTGACATACATTAACAGAACAACATACAATAAGGTGTGAATGGCTGTACGTGTATGTGCTGAATATGTGCGGTGCGTGTTGCATGCCAACTAAACAAAACCAAACAGCAACAGGCATGTGTTATGTCTTATAATGCCCGGCTACTGTACAGTAGGTGATGCCAATTAAGGCTAATGAAGTTCCAAACACATCCAGGCCAGGGGTGTCACACTAGTTCATCAAGTTTGTCTTGCTACTCCTGGATTACGCCTAGAATTACTATTTGTTTGTCTATCACCTGACCATTGCCTATCCTTGTTTTGCCATTTGCCTGAGTTATTACATTTGTTTGCTGGGAATAACCACTACCTCCTAAGTGCTGGGGTTTGGTCCAAACCCGTACCCTGCAGTGAGGGCTGGGACCATAGGACTGACTGACTGTGTTTGGGAAACAGCAGAGAAAATAAAATAAAAAAGAGAAATCTGCCTCCAGGGAAGGATTATTTCTTTTTCCATTTTATGGCATTTTATCATTATTTTAATCTGGTTTATGACTTATTCTTCCTTGTAAAGATAAGAGACATCTGCCAGGGAAGGGACATTTCTTATTTTAATTTTACCTCATGGCACTCTACCCGTTACTTAATCCTTTTTTGGCATTTTATCCTTGTCTTTTTGTTTTCATTAGGAAGCAGGTGTGTGCATGTAATCCCTGCAATTATTGTATGAAAGGTTCTATATAAATGATGGCCTAGTACAAAGCAGAACCCTGCACGAGACTGATATCTTTATCCTGCTCCTGGTGAATTCCTGACCACTCCTGAAACGTTTGTGTTCCACTATCGCTGCACCCGCAAACAGGAATAAACTACAAATAATTTAAATGTTTTCCTTGGTTTTTGCACACTGCTGTAGCGCTACCAATGTAGGCTACTATCCCAATCCCAATGCAGTCCACTAGTTTTCATCTTCTTTTTTTCTTATTATTATTCTGTCATAGAAGTCAATGGCAACCCCTAGAACTGTGTCAATTGACATTCACATGTCCATAGCATACCATTCCTCCCTATATCACCACCAACAGATCAAAGTGATATCTTGTTAATGTTGGATCTTCACAAAACATGGTCATGACCTACCAGGCAGGCTGGTCAGAGGATTTTCATTAAATGTGGTCACATTTATCCACTAGGAGGCACAATAACAATAACCTTCATGTAAAGTCTCATAACTCTTTAACAGAAACTAAATTAATTTTGCTACTGGAATCCCTAGGTCACAGAGAGTCAAATGAACCAATGCCATCAAAATGTACATACAGTAGTTCTATGCATCAAACTGATCAGTGTGCCAGATGATCAGACATCTTGCCATTTCTTAAAAACTGCTTTTATTGTTGGTCCAAACCTTACCAAATTTGATGTGGATCTACAAACCATGCTCCTCAAAAGTTGCTAAATGAACTTTGCTAAACCATGTCGTTTGGCTGCAATGGAATACATGTGGTACACAGAACTATATGGTGGTACAGTAACTAAGGAGGGGCCCCTGTTTTGGTGACATTCGTCCACTAGGGAGCGCCATGATTTGACGGAATGCAAAACTTGGGTGGGTGAAATGTTAGGTGTGTGTTGAAGGCCTTCCTTCCTGCCTTTGCTGCCTTGCAAAAAAGCCAGGCCAGTCTATTGCTGCTTGCAGCTATATTTATTTTTATAATTAGTTGTACACATCTTTGATGAATAAGGTCCAATATGCACCGGCTGTCATTTTCAATCATATAGCAATTACAAAGCTGATGCCCAGATGGTTCTGTCCAGCAAACATTATTGTAAACAACCAACTATCCAATTGCGCCCAGAGGCATATTGATCTGCACACCTTGAAATCAAATATAGGCATTTGCAAATTAGCATTTGTTCAGACTGGTGAGAAATATGGAGTCTGACCAGAATTATCGCTGTGTTTGGTGTTGTGCAATACTATGAATTATTTCATCCATTGCAATCTACGTGATTTGCAGAAAGAAAATGAGTTGTATATAGAAATTCCTGACATTGATGTATGTAATACAGCTGTCCACAGCTGTAGAGAGAGGAGAAAAGAAGACCAGAGGGTCAAATTCCTCATGGGGAGAAATAGAGAAGCATAAGAGTCACTCAGCATTCCGGTGCAGGAGGGGCATGCCGTTTCAAACCTAAACAACTATTTTGTAACACTGGTAGAAAAGATAACTAATTTCTTGTCCCTTAACTATAGAAGATAGCAAAAATAAAATGAAAACAAAAATAATGAATATGAATAATTAGTATAAACCATTTAGCTCAGTCCCGTTTCCTTTTAGTATATTTGTGTATGCATTTGGCAGATCTACAGGTAGTTTACCTTCAATTTTATCAATGACCTAATTAACAAAAGCCTTGTTTCAACTGTAATTACCTAACCTGGTCTTTCATTTAAACTGAACAGAGCATCTCTCACGTTATTTCACTCATTAACCACAAGGGGGAAGTGTGGCATAGTTGATACACTAATACTGTGAATTCACAACAAACTGAAAAATTGCAGTATTAGGGGCTTCAGGAGTAGTACACACAAGCAAATAAAAAACCGCACGCGCGCGCACACACACACACCTAAAAAGCCCACAGTAAATCCAACTTGTCCTTGCCTTGTCAAAGAAATCATGTCTTATCTCGTCCCGCAAATACTGCCTTTGCACCGAACAGGGAGGGAATAGAACTCTAACTGTCAACTCTTCGCCAACCCACCTGTCCAAACCGCCAAACCCTCACAGTGCCTTGTCATCAAAGCATTAAGAGATAATCCCTTCTCATTATGTTCTTTATGGAGACAAGCAAATGGCCATTTACTCTGAACCTGTTCACCATCTTAATAAAGACGCGTGGAGGTTCGGCTTATCTCTCAGAGTTTGTACACCTAGTGTATTGCCCTTGCACCCGCTTGCCATCTGACACAAAAACGCTTGTGCACGCACGCATGCACACAGTTACTGTATTTGGCACACAAACACCCGTGATTGCGTTATTTATAGTTCTGTGGTGATTACAAAGAACATGCGTGCACTGCACATACATTTTATACCCTCCCTCCATAAGGTACATACTGTACTCTGACACGCCTGAATGTCATGGTCAGACTAATGCCACTGCATCATGTGCCAGTGGGCAGCTGTCAGAGGCTGGTCACTCAGGCTGGGTTTGATTGGAAGTCTGGTGAGATCAGACAATTTGGGGTCAATAGTGAATATAGTTCAGTAACATCTTCAAAATCTTTTCAGCTGTTGTAGCAGTGATAGCTGTCCTTCTGATGTGCACACTCTGTCTCAAACTTTAGTGGAAGTGTGGTATCCTCCGCCCACTGAAAGTGTTCTATTATTGTCGTTTGATGTTACCTGACTGAATTATAATAACTGACTGACTGACAGAAGTGATCGCAGAAACTCCAAAGTGATGCTTACATATTGGCCGAACTGGAAAATAGTGAAACAGCAAACCAAGCCAGTGGCTCCTGGTCATCAAACATTGTTGAAAACTGAACCGCATGAAGGGTGGCTGCTGGTCAACACAACTGGTAGGATAGACCAACGTGTACATGGTTGAAAGCCATTTACCGGGACTGTGGGCGGTGATGACATCAGCTAGCTGCTGCTCAGGTGGGGACTCTTGCTTGCCATCGACGTGTTGTTCCTGAAGGCTGTCCACCATGGCAATGACACAGTTGATACTTTTAGCAACACTGGCCCAGACTCTGTCCTGGAAGAGCCATAGAGACAGTCAGTTTTCGCACACTCCCTTTTGTTACCCCCCCCACCCCTTAAAGGTAAAGTCTAATTGTAAGCTAATACACATTTAGTCAAATTCACCAAATATCTCCCTGCTTTCTCACTGTTCTGTGTGTGTTGAAAAACATAATGTGATACTTCTACACAGCCCTGACTCCATTAAAAGGAACAAAATCAAAGTGGCGAACACCGCTCACATCAACAAAGCTACGCTTTGCTTCACAATGCGTTCGATGTGTGGGGCAGCGCAGATAAATATTGTTTTGATTTGAGCTCGAATTTAGCAAGCGCTCTCGAGAATGACTGACCTGCCTTTAATTAACAGCAGGAGCAAGAACTTAAGTTGGACACCATAGACCTTTCCGACTCTGGCTGTGAGACCCGACCCCTTGGTTACGGTTGCTAATGCCCCACACATTTTTGTCGCTTGCGGGCCATTAGATATTTTCTCTCGTATTCCTCTCTCTCGTATATTCTCTCTCGTATTCCTAATAATAGTGTGCTTCTTGCCGAATTAGTCTACCATGTCACTTTGTCTCTCTACTTTTTTAGTCAAGGATATACTGTACCGTACTACCGGTATTCACAACATGATCCAACACTTGCTGTAAATGATATTCTGACCATTAGAGAATAAACAAACACATACAACAGCCAAGTACGTAGCCAGTAACGATACTAACGATATCTTACTGTAGCCTAACAACATCAACAAACACACAGCCGTGTGTTTGTTGATGTTGTTCACGTTCAGTTCAGCCACCTCCCACATGCTTGTTTGTGGGACATCAGGTGTTGCTAAGGAAAATCTGGTAATCTGATTGGTTATTATTGACGTGTGATTGACAGGTCAGAAAGGACTATTGGTAAATCAACCACTTATAAGCTGCTGTGCACTCTGATTGGCCAATGTTCCACACTAGCTGACAGACTGGTCTAACCTACTATAATCTTAAACCTCCTTTAAAGAGAAACTGCACCGTAAAATGTTTTTTGAGTTGTACCGATAAATGAAATATTAGTACTGAACTGTGATGAGACACATCTGCGCTGGTGTTAATGTAAACAAAATGATATGGTCTCTGTTCAAAATCATCAAAGGCCCTTGCTGAACAAGAGTACCTTTGGAATGCGTGCACTGAACATTATGGCTGGGCGATATGGCCAAAATGTATATCACAATATAGTTCTTAATTTCGGTCGATGCGGTATAGTTCCGATATAGATATGAACAATTAAGCCTCAGAAAAACTGATAAGAACAGCCATAACGGAGTACTTTCAAACTTCTGAAAAATGCATTTGCCAAGTCTATGAAACTATAATATTTTAAAAGGTACAAATAAATATGCACCTTTTAGCTTTCATACAAACTGATGAAATCTGTCAAATAAATAAACAAAACTATCAACAGTTTTTTTTTTTTTTCTGTTCGTACTATAATTTATGAAGACTATATTTACATCCACCAGTAGGTGTCAGTAGCGGTGACTGGCGCAGTGATCCCATGAATTAGATGCAGCCAAGGTCCACAGAAGACGCCTCTCTGTTAGATTTTCTGTTAGGTGAGCGAGTTAATAAAATAGTTTGGCACGTGAAAACAGTTCACTACTGTTTGGCACTGGCTGCGTATCAGTAGTGCATGTCATCATGCAAATAGTTTCTGTTCCCCTGGAATACAACTGACTGCTGCCCCCATCATTCAGTGACAAATGCAGAGCTCAAATAAAGCAAATATAAATCAAGCTCAAATAAACTCCCTCAGAAGCTCCTCCCCACACATTGAAATCCAAAGGCAAGGGCATTTTTGTTGTGAACATTTTGTGTCTTCGCCACTTTGTTAATGTTCCTATTTCCTGAGCCAGGGCTGTGTGGAAGCACCGGGTTACTTTTTCAACATGCTCAGAGAACAATAAGTTAACGGAATGCAAAAAGATATTTGGTGAATTTGACAAAAAGTGTATTAGCTATACATTCAAAATAATGGGCCAAATTGTAATAAAGATCTACACTAGATCTTGAAGCATAATATAATATTGTGTAATATATATGATACTGATAACGGTTAGCACCTTTGACCTAATACTTTACCTATATTACCTTATACAATACACCTGGCTGCTAATGGAAATATAGGCCAACTTCCATGCAAAGCCATTGCATAACAGTTCACCAGAAGGCCAAGCACGTACTCATGTCATTCAGTGCCATCTGACAGATGAATTTACACTAGCTAATACACTTCCTAATTTAAATGGAATAAAGAATGAGAAGCACTAATAGGAAGACATGACAATGATCTGTATTTGTTCATACTGTATGGAGGGATCCTATTCACTGATTAGACAAAACCTTTTTGGAGAATATATTATGATACAACATAAAATAGTTTTGTATTAAAAGTTATGATCTGTGATTGTAAGATAATAAACCTTTTGTCAAATTCACCAAATATCTCCTTGCATTTCTCTATCTTAACGTTCTCTGTGCGTGCTGAAAAAAAATTATTCGATACTTCTACATAGCCCTAGCTCTGTAAATAGTAATACAAATAAAGGGGCAAACACTGCTTATAACAACAATGCCCCAGGCTTTACAATGCGTTTCCAATATGTGGGGCGAAGCTTCTGAGGAAGCACCCTATGGCATTGAAAGGAGCGGCGTTTCTTTGTTTTGATTTCCGTTTGAAGTTAGCAAGCATTCGTAAAAGAAGACCAAACCCTCTTAATTTAACTTTATAAACATCAATGCAAACCTTGCAGTTTGCTCAAGTTATCATCAAAGATAATAATTTCCAGATATTCCCAAGCCTCCAGCTATTGCCTATTCAATAGATGTGTTCTTGACGATTATTCTGTTTGTGATGGCATCAATCTATTATTTCAGGGATGATGTTTGAACATTTCATAGTAGCGTCGGTTCTTTTTTAAGAATAATTAGCTACTGCTGCGTGGGAGTCCAGATTAACTCCTGCTGTTATTGTGGCAGATGCAGCCCTCTCTCCCTCTATACATAAATCTCTATTTTCATGAAGAGGAGAGGGGGTGGCTGGAGAACAGATGCTCATTATTTTAGGTAGAGCCTCGGGGTCTTCATCAAGACAAACTAACTATGATCACCCACAATCAAATGGTAATATGGTATAATTTGTATAAGGTTCTTGGCAACAAACTAAGACCTGGGATGAATGCAATAACACAGTGTCCTGCCTAGGTGTTGCGTCAGGGCATTAAGCAGCTTCTTTTATGTTAGTGTCATGCCAGGGGCTCCGTCACTAACTGGGTTTACATGGACTCTTTTTTGTCTTTCCAAAAGGAATCTTTTCGACCGTGGTAACCCGTTATCATGGTATGGAATCTAATCGGGTCAGAGGTTTACATGCTGCATTGCAATTTATCGGAATAGATGTTGCACATAATGCACATTATGGCTTGTTAATGTAACGTAACGTGTCCCGCTGGCAAAAAGGCTGAAACCGGCTAGCGTATAGTTGTAGGTACGTTGGGAGAGTGAGGCCATTTGTGTGACTGGTGGAGAGCTTTAGCCTACGGCTCCAGACGAAGTACTAGCTCCCATTCACTTATTTGCACTTGTCACAATTGTTTTGTCAAGAGTTTGAAAGCTTCCGATTGAAGGGTTTATACAGTATGGAGCATTTTCTTTCTGGTTGGGCTTTTAACCAAATTCTTATCGGAATAATACGTAATATGGTCCATGTATAAGCAGCTACTGATGGAGACATTGGCACTCATTCATGAAACCTTAGAAATGAGCCCATATTGCGACATCAGTAGCAGAGCAGGAACTTCTTTTTACCAAAGTGTGGAGTTTGGAATCGGGTTAAAAGCCCAAACCGAAAGAAAATGCTCCATATAAACACCACGATCGGATGAGAAATGGCCAACCCGATCGAAATTTCATTCCGAAGCAGAGGGGTAGTTTAACCCATTCTATGACCTGATTGAAAGAAGAATTCTATGATGTAAACGCTTAATACTTCTTGGTTGCCTTCTCATGCACGTGCCCCGTCTTACATTTTGTGTGACATGAAACAGTGTCTCGTGTAACCAACCAGGGCCAGTGTGTGCGCGCGTCTCTTTATGTGTGCGAATTTCTCTCTGTGACTTCATCTAAAGCTGTACATTTCTCCACCAGCACACAAATAGCCTCACTCTCTGACGTACCTATAACTAGAAGCTGGTTTAACCATTTGCTAGCGGGACACGTTACATTATGAGCTAGATAATGTGTGCATGTTTAACATCAATTCCGAAAAGTTGCGACAGGGCATGTAAACACCAGACCCGATTAGGTGACATCCCATGTAAACAGGTAACCCGAAACCGTCAATTGGAAAGATTCCATTTGGAAAGACAAAAAAGTGTCCATGTAAACCCAGCTACTTGCGTTCCCGCTTTGTGCCGCATTGTGCCGGGTGTAAGATAGGGCCCTATATGTAGGCTACGTGAGAGCCACATATGCAGCCAGTAACTGCTGCATCATGTCTAACCCACCCAGAAAGTGACTGTAGTCTACGATAGCAGCTTTCCATGTGTGTGAACATGTGTGTGTGACGCTGTGCCATTTGTCATTTCTCAGAAAATTACACTTAACCTACACATTGATGCTTTAAAAAAAAAAAGTGTGTTATTATTTCACAATGTTTAGCTTGAGTATAGATATGAAGGCAACACAAACCTGACATCGTAGTGACGGGGATAATTGAATCCATGAATGAGTATACATGCATTCTATAAATCGCATAGGGCTTAATGTACTAGTGCCTGTTAGCTCCCATTTAAGGCGTAATTTTGTTGCCCTTTGAGCTAAGAACATGGTTTTGTATGTAACACGCACATGGATAAAACGCTATTCTTCCTGCTGAAGGAACACAGGACCGCAAGTTGCGCTTTCCGATTCTTTCATATGAATTCATGGGAGGGTCAGGGGGAGATTGGGAGTGTCGCGCAAACAAATCGGAGGAAATGCGCAAGGAGAGAGTGATTACCTCTCCCGTTGAATGTTTTCATACATTCAACGGGAGAGGTAAAAGCAGGTGTTATCCCCGTTAGCGCGTTTCTTTGAGACGCAAGCAACACAAGATTAATCAGAGCAGGATCAAGACACAGGCCATGGAGAGACATGCTGAGAGGATATGATTGCTTGTGCGCTGTTAAAATAAATGTTTACTCACTTCTTTAATTTACATGCTAGTCACCCAAACATAATTATTTTGGGGTATAATTACACCCGTTATCTCTAGGTTTGACGATACATACTGTATATAGCTTACAAGTGGGGTATTTATTAGTAGGTCTACTTCGTGATCATTAAACTTTTGTTTTCTTTTTCTGAGAGTCTGCTGTTCAATTGCCTTTAGGCACCGCAACTTACGGATGGAACATACTCGCGGTGTTGCTATGTCTACTCTAAGTTTATAGGGCGGTTTCAAGCAGAGATTGCATGATCAGCCACAAGTTTAGCACATTCAACATAAAATGCGACGGCACCGTGGTTGTCTTCTGGAACCGCAATGCGATATTATGTACATTTGCATCACGGTGTTGGTCTTGGTTTCAGAACCGTTAGCAAGTAAACATACTAAACTCTGAAAAGGAGAAATAATACCAATGATAAAAATGTTAAAATAACCAAGGCCCTTCAAATAAACTCTCCACAAAAAAATTTAAAACCATAACAAAAGACATATTCAGACTTGCCCATTCTTCCTCATCATACTCTTTATGGTGTGGTATGGAGTCCTGGCATTCCACCGATGAACATCCACCTTCTCTAGTGGTGCTCTGTGTCCCCTCCACGTTGTTGCATGCCACGGGACTCTCTGTGGCCGACGGGGCTGGACTGAGGCCTGGAACGTTCTGAACGGGACTCTGGTTCTGGCCAGTGCCAGGGTTGGGACAGGGTTGGGCCTGGGGGACGGGGACTTGCTGCTGACATGGCTGTGCTGGGCTCGGCTTCTGGGTCTTGCACACAAAGCCAGGTTGGGCAGCATGCAGCGCTAACAGGGCACTCTTGACCAAGTCATCGTTAAGTACGTGGACAAACTGTTCTGCCTGTGTGTGGCAGGAGGGGGGGGGGGGGGCGACAGAGAGAGAGAAAGAGATCCAGTGACTGACAGTTGAATTTAAGTTCTCCATTGACATATAGATTTTGGTAGGAACCATGTAAGAAGTTCTTTCCACAGCTGTGTATTTGTTATGTACATAGAGGGGATGCCAGGAAAGCACTAGCCTAGAACACATGCAATATGTGGCTACCCGATCCATGTACAAACACTGCTGTGCGGTAGAGAAACAAAACTGAATATAACCAGACATTACCCAACTGCATTGGCGACGCCTGGCCCTGGAAAGAAAAGCTTGCTGATGTCATGTTTGCTATAGAAGCAGCCTGGCCAATGAACAGCCTGTTATTAGCTACACAGGAAGACAACAGCACTATAAGGGGTAGAGACCAGCAGCAAATAACAAGCAACTCAATTACTCCTCCACAAGGATGTACATCCATGGGACATTCTGTACCTTCTTTGATCTCGCATTCACCTACTACTGTACAGTGATGATGATGATGATGATGATGGAAAACAGGAATCTTTGGATTTTCTGCCGCCACAGAGAGACAGAGAAACCTCCAAGAGACCGCCAAGAATAACTGAGCTAGTAATACAATATGCAAATCAATTACCACAGCAACATCTAACAAAACAGATGTGCCAGGGCCTACAAAGACGAAAGTTGAGAGGCCATTACATACAGTGCTATATATTTGTCGCGTGCACACACGCACACACACACACACACACACCACAAATAGATTATGTCTCCCGATGTGTGCTGCATTTCCAGAGAATGTAGAATGTAACTTTTTTAGATGTGGTAAATGTGCATTAAAGCTAATTTTGAATTTCAAATAATTGGCAGGGTGCCTGAGCGGGTATTTTGTTAACCACTAGGGTGTGCTATGCTGTTATGCAGAAAAATAATTCATAAGAATTGTCTAACAAACACATGGCCATCAAATGTCATTGGACATTCTTGTTAAAAGCCACAAAAGATTACATTTTACAATCAGTGTTTTTTTTCTAATCATTGGTTACCTAAATCTCATATGAAACAACTGTTATCTCGTGTCTTGCTTTTTCATACATCTCATGACACATTTGTTAACTAATTTCTTGCTGTTTCATACTTCCTCAAAAACGTCCCAACATGCAAAAATACCCCAATAGTGATATTAGCACTACAATGCTGGCACCCCGAATGGCTGATTAATCAAAAAACCTGCACGTTTCATTCAGTACATAGACCAATAGTTCCAGCTCATACAGTATGCGCTCCACATACATGGATGTGATAGGTCAATACTACACAGACTACAAACATGCTACACACCCAAACCATAATGCATCCGGTACCAATACCTCATGTAACTACCCACAGTACATAGTATGTATTGTATATTCATATGCATAAAGAGGTTTTAATTAACTAGTTACCAGACAAGGTATCACTAATGGTTTTAAACATTCACAAAGTTGTATGCAGGCGTAAACGGAATCACAATCATCTGCAGAACTGAGAAATAAGAGGTTAAGTTCCAGTTTTGAGCTAAAACACCAAACACACAGAATAGACCAGGACATTTAATTTTAAACCCACATTCAAGTTGAGCTCCGCTTATCTAGGCACAATGCTAATTTGTAATCTCTAAGAACATTTATTATTCATTATCTTTCCTCAGATAAGTGCACAAAGCCACACTGTATTATCATATTTGCACTTCTCGATCACAGGGTAAAAACAAACATAGAAAGCACTGGTTAAAACCAGTGCTTTCCAGTAATCTCAATATAAATACAGATTATCTTTTGAGCGGTCTCTCGTAAACATATTTTTCAGGCTAATGTAAGATGAAGGCTGATAGCATGAAGAACAAATGCTTTTTTTTTTTTTATGGTATGAATGAAGGGCATTTCCCCAAGTGATGCATTGTACTGTACTGTAGATGTCATAAATATTGCATGCAAAATCTTAAATCTGATCTATTTTAGGCAAGTGGGATATTGCCTACATTTTCTTTTACCACCGTTACACAAAAGCAACTACTCCACATCAAGAAGCTGCAGCTCAAACTTGTTCTCCCTCACCTACTTGTTTGAAAGATCTAAAACATCAAAAATCCCTATGGAAAAATTCAGACGCTACCATTTCACTTCAATACATCTGCTCTTGTGATCTTGACTTAGCCACGGTGAAAATCAGAAAACGCTGCAGTGGTTTCAACAGCAAAGATAGAAGGGATTTTTATTTTACCTACAGAATGGAAATAGCCAATAGCGCTTGGCTGGGAGGATACGTTTGTAGCCAATATGACCTCTTTCTACAGTTTTGATTTAATATAATTATGCATATTGCATCTTATCTCCAGACTCCTCCCAATAACTATTGCAGAGGTTCTAGGTTATTTTGGGACAATTTCAGAAAGAATTGAGTCCCTCTCTCTCTCTCTCATTTGCAGAGCAAGCAGCAATAGAATAGTACATATGCCTTCCTATCTAACCCTGGTAATCTGGCAATCTGAATGATATGAAGCAAAGTCAGAAACTGTATAACGAGGTCTGGGGTGGAATGCTCAGGGGCCAACAAGCACAAAGCCTCTAACACGCTCCACTTTTGAGGCATCAGCACAACTCTCCACATGAACTCTGTTCATGGTTAAGAGTCTAATATGGATAGACTGAGATCAGCCAGGGCGGGCGGGAACACTGCGTGTTGTACATCCGTGATGTTTTAGGTGCCATGTTTGTTGCTATGTTTGCATGGTCGGAGCTGCAAACATACATACCATACAGCGAGCTCTAACAACACATATGTGCCAGGGCCTACAAAGAAGAACGTTGAGAGGTCATTACATACAGTATTTGTCACACACAGGTCCAGGCATACATTCTGCTTCTGTGGAATGGGGTGGTCAGCCAACTGTGTGCGTGACGTAAATATCGGCATGCATGCAGTCTGTGCTGAACATCTGCGCACCTCCAAAGTTTTCTGCGACAGGCTGAAGCCCACTATAGACACCAATGGATGTCCTGCTGAGCTCACAAATGAGTGTTTTGGCGTATAAAAAAATATCTCTTTCCAGCGAATAGCTTAGTTACAGCGATAGTGTTCTCGGGAAACAACTTGTGCACGTAAATATCGTAGTTAGAAATATTGTTAATTCAAAAGCACGTTTTTTTGTATACAGGAACAGGATGCATCAACGTGAAGTATGCTTGGACCAGCCTAAGCACTCGTCTGCGTTGCGCGAGGTCACGCATTTGGTAGCATGCCTGGGCCTTTGTTCTTACTGCCCTGCAACCCACACACATCTATATATCCTGTGGGGGGAGGGAGAGAGAGAGAGAGAGAGAGAGAGAGAGAGAGAGAGAGAGATGTTTTTAATCAGGGAGCAGATCTCCTTGTGCAGTCCGGGCCAGAGGTTTACTTGGCCAGTGTGTGCGTGTCTAATCAAGGATGAGGGGAACCGGTGACAGAGCGTATGTACCAATTAAGTAGGCTGATTGGGCTCTATCCCACTGTGGCAAAAACAATCTCTCCCACAACAGATTGCAATCTGACAGCACCAGATGTAATTCATTAATTATACTGATAGAAGAGAAGAAGAAAAAAAAAGCCACAACTCCGGAGAGCTCCGCTATACACTGTTGTTGATTTGTCATTTTATGATGAGTGGGATTATAGTTTATTATCTTGTCTATTGAGGGTGCGCCCATGTCAAAGCATTGGTTTGGCACACAGTTTTTACATCCTCCCTTCGAATCGATAAATACCTCGCTTCCTCTCTTTTGATATAATACCACAGAGCTGCCAAAAGAGCCATGCACTATCAGCGAATCTGGCACATTGTGGTTACTCCTCCACCTCGAGAGTGCTGGTCTCACCCTTGCCATACATACATCTCTAAAGTTGTCTGCGAGGGGGTGTCATTTTTTGATGATGTCATTTTTTTTTGTCAGCGACTGCTCCGAGCAGTCCTCACACTGATGCCATCACCACCATCTAAGCTATTGGCTCACAAACAGGACCTTCAGGCGTACATTGTTCCGAGTGTGTACTCGTTGCGGGTGTACAATGACAAGGTTAAAGTGGCTCTACGAGTGTGATGTCATTCTCTGCTCACCATTACTTCACACATATCACATAGAACACATAAAGATTAGGAATTGGAGAAGCTTTCTTCATTGAGCCATGTAAAATAGCGTGTAGTGATGTCTAAAGGTTCAGCTTTACATAAAATAAATAGACCCCGCCTGTTAATTGAAATTTAATATTTTACTATACCCTAAAGGGAGAAATAATGGTCTGGATTTGTCAGCTTCATACAGCAGTTGGCCAGTAGCAGAGCAACAGCTAACAGAGTTAGCGGCGATTAGCTAAATAAATGTCTGACACAATGTCAGCAAGACGATGAAGCAATCTACAGTATGTCTCAAAGTTGCGGGGCGTGCTTTGTTATTTCTCATGAAATTGAATGGCTTTTCACCATATGACTGCTAGGAGCAATAGCACACAATTCGCCTTTAAGGCAGAATGAAGTGCTTTGAACAACAGCAGTGGAGGTGCATGGGTTTAGGAATGGGTCTAAGCCTCACCCTGTCTGATAGGTTCTTGAGTATATCCCTTAGGCCAAGGGAAGAGTGCTCCTGAGCCGCTTGCAGCAGCTGATCGGCCAAGGCGAAGATGAGGGGCTGGAGATGGACCATGGAGCTCAGCACCTCCTGGGCTTTGGCTGTGTGCTCCGGGGAGTAGTAGATGCACTGGTATGCTGTGCTGAAGCTGTGGGGAACAATAATTAGCAGGAGAATAAGCAAACTGCAGTTTATTTTTGCATCTTATTTATAGGATTCCTTCACGCTTTCATTATGTTTACATATTAATGCTATGGCAAATTTACATTTGTGTCCAGTCAGATCACTTTTTGACCTTAGCAACTACAAAGTTTGACATTGTCACTGGCCAAAAGGATAACATCAATATTTCCCAGGGTCTCCGGTCAAACTGTCAAATTAACCTGCAGCCCAATGTCAAAGCACTTCCACTGTATGAATTATTAAAACCCTCTTCATTTCATTGGAGCTATTTAATCTTAGCCAAAAACACCTTTTGGCAGTTCCTAGACTCAAGGAAAATCACTCCAATCAAATGTTCTCCTTCGGTGAAGTTTCACTGACTTCCAATGAGTTTCTGCTGACTTCCTGCCATCAGACGTAGTGTGGCGTAAGTCCTTTGCAGCCCTCCCAGTTAGTTTAGAGCCATCTCTGTACACCTCTATGTACTGTAGGCCAGACCCCAGAGGCAGCTCCTGAGGCATAACTGACTAAAGCTTAAGAGACTATAGTAAGAGCGAGAGAAAGAGACAAAGAGAATAGAGCGAGGAATAGAGAGAGAGAGAGGGTTTGTATAATATTCCCCACAGGCCGCATTTCTTTGTGATGAAGGAATGAAAATAAATCCTCGGAAGGCCCCGGGCACTGAACAGTGCCACCTGCAGTAGGAGAAGTGTAAAAGTCGCCACTGACTTGTGACTCAGACCGGCTAGCTTTAAAACCCTGGCCTCGTCGTTACAGCTAATGAGTCCTCTGGAGGCCGACCACCTACTAACTCCAAGTTAATCAAAGGCTTCGCTGGGAGATAAGCGACACGTGGAGAACAGTGTGAAACGCTCCATAGTACAGAAAGTCTGCTTTACCCAGGCGTCTTGGTTTCCCACACTCATAACCAATTCTGGATGAGTCAGAAATGTACAACAAAAGAAAAGTCTGTAAAAACCCTTCATCGCTGTGAGATGAAATGCATAAAACAGTAGAAATAATTAAATAAATTAAATAAAACATACAGCAGCAATAATCGAGACGATGCATAAAAAATTATGAAAGAGGTTTCCGGAGGAAGACAACTGAACAACAACTCTGTTGACTCATAAGTACAAACCCAATCCCATTAAGGACCCTATGCAGGCAATAATGAATAGTGGAACCTGCCATCTGATGCTAGAGACAGAATTGATCCCCTGCAAGGCTGATGAGGGCACAGAACTTTAATTGCCTCTTCAGCTTCGCTGTCAGTCCAGAGTAACGTCTACCTGATAGGCAAACCTAACAAAGCTTAGAAAGGAGAAACACCCCAAAACACACACACACAAACTTGATATGCTTTCCTTTAAGTTCGCCCTTAAGATAAACGGGACTTTCAAAGTCTTACAGTATTCAGATAGACTATCTAATTGTTTTGCTTCTGGACAATCTACACAATATACCATGTAGATTATAACAGATAGCAGCTATAGGATGCTTTTGTAGTCTATCTTGTGACCCTGAAGTTACATACAGAGCTCTCCTGATGAATAAAGATATTAATTATATATATTGCAAATACATGGATATTTATATAAAAAAGTGTGCCTGCAGACTAGAGACTCATTATGATACATTTTTGCTTCTCATCTAATAGAAAGATGCCTCCTAAGGCTTTCTTCTGAGCACTGATGTCTTAGATAATGACACACATTATATGTACAATTTATAAAAGTAACAATCAAACCTCACATGAATGTGAGGTATACAGTAGTTTGAATACTAGCAATATGCAAACTAAAGTATGGCCAAACATCACAAATAGCTTCTGTATAGAAACCCTCATTCATCTACACTACGCTAAAATCGTTTCGTGTCAGTTAATTGTGTTGTGTAGAGGCGAATGCTGACTTGACAATTCTTCGGGCTTATGTAACCTTATCTCCCCGTTTGTGCACAGTCTCACTATCGCAAATGGAAGTAACGGCTCTCACTTTTCTCAAGGGCCACAAATCTTATCACTTGCCGCAAAGTTAACACGGAGAAAATAACAGACAATTCTGAAACTAGCAAATAGTGGCTTCAGCGGAAGAAGAATACATTTCCCAAGAGGGGGAGAGACCCATTGGGCCTGCTGGTCTAATCAAGCCAGAATCTCCAGTGCACTGGTAGCTAATTAATAGCGGAGGGGATATTAATGAAGAGCTTGCGGCCTTCTGCTGCTGCTGACAGCCAGCGGGGAACAGAATCTACAGAGCCATGCAGCACCCCAGGATGACTGCCAAAGCCTCCTTTCAGTCATGTAGACAGGGGGATCAAAACACTGATCACAGCTGGGGGAATGTGAAGGGTGTTTGGTGACCACATACCCTCTCACAGAGACAGCCATGGAATATCCAATGGCGTGACAGACTGCCTTATCAGCCAATGCCCTGCTGACGTACAATCCTCCACTTGATCTCACATCAGTTCCCAGGATAACAGCCAAAGGCCGTCACCGCGGTGATACAGAGCGCAGCTGGAAGCGTGGCTCTCAGACCAGACGCGGGCACACGAGCCTCAAGGCTATGCTGCCCACGGCGTCCTCCATCACACGGCACAGGGCTGCTCCGCCCGTACATCAAGTGCGATTCGCTGCCAGCCTGTGTCCTGTCACTCAAGAACAAAGCTTGGCGTATAGAGGGGGTTGAAGGGGGTGTTATGCTGGACAGGTCACATTAAATGGGTTCATTGGTCCCAAGGAGCTCTATTACGTTTTTACACCCGGGTCTGAACCAAAACCACCCATTGTCCTGGAAATCAGTCTAGGCAGAACTACGCCTGTTCTATGTTGTCATGGTGGTGCGCTGGCCCGCTGTTTTGCTACACACAGTCAGTACATACAGGGACCTTCCCCCGGACCCCTACATTATGCCATTAACACCGGCCTCTCCGTTTGACACACACACACACACACACCATAGAAATACATGTTACATAAAAAATCATAATTGTGTTGTAACAGCGTACAGCTAAGAGCTGAATAATTCAAGGAAGACTGTTAATGATAGATTAGCCCGGAACCGTGATTCCGCAGCTGTGTCTATAGGGTTCAATTAAATACGGATAAAAATGCAGCGACTTCTAAAAACACCCATTTAAGTGGGAGTGCACGCATTAATGGAAGATAAACGCTCATGCCATGTGCGTGCATGTACGGTGGGTTCTGGGGGAATACTAAGGAAAGCTATTGATTACCACCTTATGGTGGCCCAACCTATGAGACATCATACGTTGTAGTAGTCATTGCCAAGTTTGCCAAGTTTGTTTTTATAATGGAATAGCCCCCACTCCTCTAGTGTCCAGGGAACAAAGACTAATAGCTATTTTATTGCCCTTCTGGTAACACCTCTGTGCTCAGGATCCCCCCCAACCTTTTTTCACCTCCCTTTGATAAATTAATATCACACTGAATAGCTTAGTCTCACATGTCGCCAATTGTTCCCTTTCTAATCAAACGCGATTACAAATGGTTTGTTCTGAGGTGGGGTGACATGAGTGGGCCTGAGCACAATGTATGTGTGTGTGTAGGATTGTGTGTCTGCCATTGTTGTACAAACCGTCCGGGTTGACTTGGCATGCATTTCAATTATATTCAATGAGATTTGAAAGAAAGACTGCTGCAAACACAAACACAAACACAAACACACACACACACACACGTGCACAAAACAGACTAAACCTCTGTTTACCCAGGGTAAATATTCAGTCAGGATTTTGAGAAATATATAATAAAAGGAAATTAAGCCATTATAACATTCAATAACAAATGTTCCTCAAGTAATAGGCACTTACATTTAAATGGCAGCTGCACAAATTATAGGCACTATCGCTGAGAAACAGCCAGATGTCCAGAAGTATGCATATTCCTAAGGATGCTGTCAAAACGACTGGATTCCGGGTCAAAAAGCGATGAGCCTCGGTGAAGGCCATCGTTGGTTAGCCAGGCGGAAAATTTGAAAATTTAAGCCACAGTGACTCATTAACCAAGTCAAATATGAAACAAAATCCTCTGTCTCCAAGAGGAACTCATCCTCAAGTCTAATCTCTCACAAAGAAAAAAGAAAAAACGATTTCACTTCAGTAGACTTTCAAAATTGTGCTACACTTATCACAATGCATACTAGCAGATAACACTGACCATATTCAGCCAATTCACTTGTGCACTTCACTGTCAAAATGTCCTTTCACGTTTTTTATATATCAGCAAAAGCCCCCTAACTACTTTCAGACCAACGTATTAATGTCGCAACCACACCCCTGTCTTCCATATGCTTCATATTCCTACTTTGTTTAGCTCCACACACTGTAACTAATTAGATCTGGCACGATCTGTAATGGATTTGTTCTCCACAGGAAGCTTTCAGAAAAATCTTCCTTCATTTCCTTTGGCATCGCTCAAATGACCACATGCTGAACTCAGATGCCATGCAGTCTGCATGGGAAGACCCAGAGGTGGTGGAAGTTGTTGATTTGTTGAAGGCATTTGGAATGTATGAGGTCCGTCATAAGCATGCTGTGTGCATCTCATAATGTACGTACACGTTTGTGTGTGTGTGTGTGTGTGAGATAAGTAAATCATAAGGACCGGTAGTTCATCTACTCAAGTACCCTTGCAATAGGGTCTTTGGTGCCCTCTGGAGAGAGAAGGGAACACATTCATTGGACATGTCTTTCCGTATAATGCATGAGGCATAGAGAGAGGACAACAGACAGGCAATTCAATTTAACAAACTAAATATAATCAGATACACAACCCAGTATTAGCTACGTCTCTAGCCATGCCATCTGGCCACTCCTTTGATGATCTTGTTACCTTAACTAAGATTTACATTTTCCTTACCAGCCCATACTGTGCACTTATGACACTGACTGACAGATTGAACTAAGAAGGCATTCTGGCATTATATGGAGTTAAATGCTGAGAGACGTTAGTACAGAACAGCTTGGACCCAGGAAAGGCTGGACTGAGGAAACGCCACACCGAGTCAAAGACCGCTGTCATGACGACTGGAACTCTGGACTGAGATCAAGCCAGCTAACACCCATACAGTACATCACCAAAATGTGTCTGCTATCATACTTTATTTTCCCAGCAATGTCTTATTTCAATGTGATAAGTCCATGCCAAGTCCATCTAAACATGTCAGGTACCCTCTCATCCATCCATCTGACAAACGCCGTTGCCTTCCCAGTGCTTTTGCATACCTCTTCTTCTCTGCTTCATATCTGCTCAGGAGTCGCTGCAGACCGCCGCATTTGAAGCCCTGGGAGTGTGCTGCTGGAGCCCCGACTGTGATGATGTCATAGAACGCATCTGCGAACACAAGGGACAAGGCGGTTCTCACACCAGCACATGCACACAGTGTGTGTGTGCATGTGTACGTACAAAAGCGCGCATGCACACACACTGCACACAGACCCACTTGTTCCCACTAGCACCAAACGGGCACAGAGATGGTTTAACATCACACAGCAATGTAATTCTCTGCTGATTCATATTGCAGCCTCTATCCATCTAATTCCAGGCACTCTCTCTCTCTCCCCCTCTCCCCTCCCTCTCCCTCCCCTCCTCCCCCCCTCTCCACCGACTGGTCTTAAAGTAGCTTTGTTCCTATGTTGAACTAGAAGGACAACCATTGTCGCAGCGCTTCATTCCAATTTGCTCACATCGTCAAAAGTAAATAAACACTTCACAGGCGGCTAGGTAGCCACATAGGTGCTTATAACGACCCTTGTTTTGAATGACTAATGGATAAAGCTGACACTAATATCGGAAGACTCCTTATGTGATTCCGTGTGTGTGTGTGTGTTGGGAAAGGGGGGTTATTTCGGCATGGCTTAGTGCCACGGTCAGTTAATGAACACCCCCGGGAAAGGCAGCTGTGCACAACTCAACTCCACCATAGGAAGCCATGTTTGAAGCGCTGTTCAAAACAGAAGTTAATGACACAACCCAACTCCAAACATTGCCACAGGGATGGGGATTGTTGTGTAGCCACCCCCACCTCCATGCCCACCACAACAGCTCTTTAATGTACAGGGGGGTAGTGCAAGGGGGCTGTAGGTCAATGTTTTCTCCAGTCATTATCCCAGTGGATTCGCCCCTGGAGCTATGCTGCTAATAAGTCTCTAAACGATTTAAACACAACAGTGCAATGGAATACAATGGCATGTCTCACAACATCAATCACAGTGACCAATTTGGGTTGATTTGCCTGCTCTGACCCCTCCCATCGCTCTTCTCTATGAATTGCAACAAGAATGAGGTCGCTGTGAATGGAGAGAGCATTTTCATCACCAAGAAAATAAATTGATTGGGACAGTCAAGATAAATTGTTATAATTCATACTTAACCTACCCCATTCCGGATTACAGTGACAAAGCAGCCTTTTACACAGGCCATAATGAGGTCTGAACTATGATTTTTTTTGCCAAACTAGGCTATTTAGGCCAAGTCACTTTTTGCAGCAGTCACCTTCGCAGGTAATACTAATAATACAAAATCTAAATAAAACTTATGGCAAAAGTGTGTTCTGTGAGTGCTCTTATTTGAATGATTGATAGAAAATGCATATGTAGTACTGCTTGAAGGTTATATTAGCCTGGTTACCAGACACAATGTTCACTTTGTGAATATAGTCTGGCCACACTGACATGGACATTGACTCCTATTGGGCGTAGACCTCTGGTTAATTTTGAAATTATTGGACAGCCTTTAACCAATCGGCATTGCTAGAACTGTTTTGATCACCTCATCTAGTTCTACCACTATTTTGAAACACGCTTGACTTTAATGTCATCTCACTAATCCACCCTGATTGTGTCCCCAGCAGGGTAGCTGTGCAAACACTAATGCAAACTGGGTTTCCAGATTATAATCTCAGCAAAAAGAAATTGACCTTGGTTGGACCAGTTTAGTATAATTTTATAATAATGACAATAAAAATAATAAACTTTATTTATAGAGAACATTTTAGCCTAACTGAAGGAAATACAGGGTAAATGACTTTATCTCAAGTTTTGTCTATTTAAAAACAAGTTTTTAAGTCTAGATTTATTTGATCTGGACACAAATAGGCAGAGAGTGATGCAATTACTGTAGCAGAAGCCAAACTGTACTGCATTCACTGTCTAAAATAATGTCCAAATGTCAATATAGAGCAAACAAAACCTCACAAACACTACTGTATATGCACGTTCTATTAGCACATTAGCACCATGCCTTTCTTTCATTGTTCTTTCTTGTCGTGGCTACATGTATGTGATGACTTCATTCTCCATGTTCCATTTGTCATCTCCAACGTCTTCAGTGAGGGGATCTCTGTCAAAGCCTATCTATCTCCAGCATTACATCAATCATGCAGTGCACACTTAAAATGGAGGCATGTGGCAACTGTAGGTGCAATGCATTCCAGACCATAGGCTTTGCCACTAGAGAGCAATTAGTGTACTGCCTGTCTTCCTCAGGTGAGTTTGCAGCTGGCGCGATCCCTTCGTGCTGCTCTGACATGACTGTTGAACTGGCTCACTAAGTTTAAGGCCATTTTTATGATTCTTCCACCTTGAGAGGGTCTGGAATTGGTTTACTGTCCAGCCATAGTCTAAAAGTACCTGATTTTCTGGGACATGTGACTCTCATCCTTTGGGTGTGGAGGTTGACTGGGATGAATTCTAAAGATTTTTGGCCTTTGCAGCAACTTGGTTTGAAAGAAGGACCTAAAAACAAACACAAATATGTCACAATGGGAAAAATCATATTTTTGTTCGTCACAAAGTATATGCCAAGCCTTAAAGACTCTTTCTTGCACTATACAGTTCTAAGGTGCACACTTTTCAAGTCAAAAGAAAACCTTTTCTGCAATGACTAGGAAAACAGGGTGAACTGTACATTCACTTGTGATTGTACCTGTGATTGCTTATGGGATTTTGTAACCACATCTGAACCTGTGAAGATCTAATTAATAACAATAATTCTGTCCAGTGTTTATACATTACAAAGACTCAAAATCTCTAATAAAGATGTCAGATTTCTGCCTATAATCAGTTGCAAAACGTCTGCAAAATTGTTGAACTTGTAATACTTCAGAAGATAAGATACACAATCAACCCTCTATAGCACCCACTTATGCAAGTTAACCTTTAAATGCAGGATTTTGTGTCCTTTGCAACCCATGCTTTGTTCAAAGGTCCAATTACAATTTCCCCCTAAAGGATAAAGATAGTCTTGTTTAAATTTTACAAACATAATCTGACACATCCATGTTGATTGCACACATCTCAGATATGTAAATTGGTTTGATGAGCCTCTTTGCAACAAGGCTAAGCTTTTAAGAACAATCAAATACTAGAAGCAATTTAAAAGTGTTGTGATGTTTGCAAAGAGATTAATTTACTTTAAATAAAAGGTACTAAAATGGCAAATGGCAATTGACAGGAAAGTGTATTTGTAAAATAAACTTTCCTAATCCAGAATGGCAGTAAGACTTGGAAATTGAATCATTTATACAAACGATTCTTCTAGAACATTGATATAATATAATATTTTGAAGTTTCCTTTAATTTGTCTTTAATTGTTTGAGCTGAATATTCAAAACAGAAAATATAATTTCAATACATGCTGTTGTGTCACAAATGTGCTGCATAAAGATAAATATAGCAACACCAGCCACAATATGCTTGTGTGACATTTGTGCCAAGAGATAGTGGGTAAATCCCCTGACCGTAGAAACACATGGATGTCCTCATTAGTCTGGGAACAAATCCTGCCACAGCCTCTCTGACCCAATATACTGATTCATAGACATTTGCTGAAAGACAAATGGGCACAAATCCAACTTGAAAACTGGTCTCGCTTTACTTGGTGGTAGTCTGTTAGTATTTAGCTAGGCCTTAGCACATTACAATGCTGGGGGAAGCTATTTAAATAAAGAAAGGAAAAGTAGTGTCCTTAAGATGTCGCTGTCAGATGTGGGGACCTTGCTAAATGAGATATTGGCCATTTTGGGTTAGACAAATTAGCCATATCAAATAGCCATCTGTTTGTCCAGGTGGGTCTATGTGACAGGAGGGCTGGATGCCAGCATTACTGACCAACAGCTGGTGACAGTGAGCAGGGTCAGTATCTCTCTCTTATCTCCCGTCACATTTGGCTCACATTTCGACTTTATGGGTCCCATCAAACAATATATATACATATAAAAACCAGTAGCAAACAGTGACCTTGGCCCTATGACCCCAATTACCTTGTTGGGGTAAAAAAAAGCATCATGTATGGGTACAGCACGCATGAGCTGTTTTAATAAGCCTATATAGTTACAGAACATTAGCATTACATGCACGGTAGATGTGCAAAATGACTGCAAAGTTGGTGAATTACGCCTATAGATTTAAGATAATGTGCATACATTTGCACAGTGCGTTTTCCCGAATAAACCATAATAACATACAAAACGGTGGCAGCAGCGACCAGAATATAATTGGCACGGCCGCCTATCCGTTTAAAACATTTTGATGATTGCTTTACCTGAAGACCACTGCCAATTTGTGTAAAAACAGGAATTTTGTCAATATAAACACCAGCATTGAAGAGTCTAATCACAATTCAGTCCAATTACTTATCTTACAGCTCCAAAAAATGTTTTAGGGTGCAAGTACACCTTAAATATTTCTACAATAGTAGAAAGTATTACATTTTCTTTGCATGGGAGGCACCTGATGGCATAAACTTTGTATGAAGAGATGTATTTATAAATGTATACTTTACACCTTAAACAAATAGCCTAACAGAAACACGCTCATAACAGTGTTTCCCACACAAAGAAACTGCAAAATGAGAAGGGAGGGGGACAGACAGATTTTTAAGTATCACTTCCATCATGAAGTGATACTGAACAGGTGAGGTAAGCTAGGTAACCTAGGTGATCGTGTGCCCCACAGCATGCAGAAGTTAGCCATAACAAAGCTCACCCATTTAGATGGATGATATGATTGGTCAACTTTACTGTCATTTGAAATTAGTCTCACATTTAATTACTATTACCTGAGAGAATATCATTAACAAATTCAATGTTTGGAAGGAGGGGTTGGTGAAGGGACTTTTTACCCTTTGTGCAGAACAGAATAACCCCCAGCGTTCCATGCAAGTCAAAGGGGAGGTCCACGGATTTCACCATAATATTATTTATCTCTGGGGGCATTAATGCATATTTGAGTATATAACATTAATTTCCAAGTACCTACAATCAATCTGAGGCCACAATGGTATTTCTGCAAACTGTTTTGAGGTAAATTGTTTCAGGCCATGTGTGGCAGATTTAGCTGTCTGGGTGCTGCTTACTTCAGCCTCAACAGAAAAATGCCTTTGGTGACCAAAAGCGTTCCATTTTTTCATCCAATAAAATGCCTTACAATGCACCATCTGTCTAAAATTTGAACATCTTTGCAATTACTATGCCCTCTGAAAATGTATAGAGGGTCCACAAATCACAGAGCTGCATAGAGGGGCAAATAAGTCAGCTTGTTTCATTTAAAGGTAAAGTCAGCTATTGCAAGCCAATTGTAAGCTAATACACATTTTGTCAAATTCACCAAATATCTCCTCGCATTTCACTGACATACCGTTGTGTGTGTTGAAAAAATAATCTGAAACTACACAGCCCTGGCTCCGTAAATAGGAACATAAACAAAGTGGCGAACACCGCTCACATCAAAAAATCACTACGCTTTGCTTCACAATGCATTTTGATGTGTGAGGTGGCGACTGGCGACAGTAGTTTTAGGCACAGTGTTAAATGTAGGGTTATCTTTAAGATATGTACTTGTAAATCAAAATACAACATTTTAATTCAAATGTGTTCACAGACACATTATGGGGTAGTCACAGCTGCAGCTAATGGGATTAATAATTGGTCTGTTGGATTTAGGAGTGCCAATGAGCAGGCATTGACAATTAGTCAATGTAGCGTCAACTACTTTCTAATATGCACACCTAAATCAAACCGACCCATTATTAATTTAATTAGCTGCAGCTGTGTTTACCTTGCCGTCATCACGCGCCTGTAAAAAAGCGCATACAATAGTAAAATACAGACTAAAATATTGGCTAGCATCATTATTATACTAGTCATAATGTTGAACTTGTAAAATCTAAATGGACGCTTAACTGTTGAGCAAAACTTGCAGTGTAAAAGTCCACTGTAAATGACATCAGCTACAATTTCCTCAGCAGCTAAAGTACACAGCCTCAGTTGCAAGTCATTCTTGCTAACTTTGAGCTCAAATCAAAACATTATCGCTCCGTGGTCCGAGATCACACGTTGAAATGCATAGTCAAGCAAAGCGTAGCTTTGTTGATATGAGCGGTGTTCGCCGCTTTTATGTTTCTAATTACGAGGCCAGGGCTGAGTAGAAGTATCAGATTATTCTTTCAACACGCACAGAGAAGGGTAAGAGAGAAATGCGAGGAGATATTGTTGAATTTGTCAAAAAGTGTTTTATCTTACATACGGTAGCTGACTTTACCTTTAACACATTCCTCTGTCTTGCCATGTACCTGTACTCTTACTGACTCTATTACCAATAAATATAACACTAGCTGCCCTCTACTTAACACTTAATAGCTCTGGGTTTGAGGCTGCTGTTTTGCCGCCACCAAAGCAGGAGAATGATTGACAGGCGGCTGCAGTGAAGCACTGGCAGAGTGGGTGGTCCAACTCACTCAACTAACGGGGATTACGCCACTGCCTCTAATTCGGCGGCTGGCAAACAATGGAGGCAGGGATGATTAATTCATGAGTGGAACGCAGTTATTAAAGCATCTGAAGTGTGTGCTGAGGTCAGCTCATCTCATTAAAAATGGATAAAATGGAAGCACTGAGGGTGTTGAACCTGAACATGGGGAGTCTGCCTCAACCTCCCCAAGGATTGCTTCTTCTCATCCCAGTTATTACTTTGCAGCTACTGTGTTGCTTGTCTTATTTTCCATCGCTGTGTTCCTGTCTTCATAATAAATCCTCTCCCCGCTCGCAAATGAGCTTGACACTTTGTTTGGCTAATGTAGCCACATACTTGTACCTGAGATGCAGGAATTATCTTTGATGTGGGCTGTACCTTTGATTCGTTTATAGAGAACGGAGCAGTACTGTTAACCTTTACTGCCAAATGACGTAAATGTAAATGTTTCGCAGAGTTAAGATCCATCACTGAAAATTAAGCCTTTTTCATTGTTTAGCAATTTGGATAAAGTAATTTAGCTTCTGACAAGACTTAAATATCTCTTAAAAGCCCTTTTCTTAATTACTGACGCTATTACTTAAAACTACTTGATGCAAACTACTCCCTCCCTCCATGTAGGCTACAGCAGACTACTTTTGTTGATAATAAGTCGAATTAAGAGCAATTAAGCATACAGTATCTGCTGATAGTTGTTAATATGTTGGTGGACTGGTTTGACAGAATAACTATTCCCCAATATCCTAACCACAGTGTATACTGCAGATGTTGCTTAATCATGACGGGCCTTTTGAAAAGGCTCAATGGACGACCAGAACATGGTTTCTAACGAAAGATGCCAGCCGATATGAGATAATAACTAGGCACAAATCTACACAGCAAAAGTACATGTTATGCTAATGAGACGTTATTGGGATAGCCTACCTTTGCAAGTTTACATCTTAAGATCTATCTTCTTCTGACAGAGTGACTTAATTAATAAATGTGACTCAATAGCCTCTCCGTGTTCCCTTTCAAATGCCAGAAACTAGAGGCTATTTAGTCTTCCTGTAAGCATGAATGCTCTGCTGCTTGATTTTATCCTGTTGACTGTTGAGAACCAGGCACTCCATAGAACAGCTTGTAAGAGGCAATGTGATCAAAACAGCAAAATAAACCAGGAGCTCTTTCATTTTGTTACTGCGTCAGCTGCTGAATGTGTTGAATTAGTTAGCCTAGTTTGCCATTCATAGAACTGGAGTTTGGGTAACTATAGAAACAATGACAAGTTACGCCACTAATTAGGTTCTACAGTATGTTGTGTTTTCTTAAATAGTTTGGCCTTGATCATAAAGTTCAGTGTTTATTTAAATTTCTGTGATAACACATGGTTATATTTGGGTTTCTCCTTCCGGCCCTCTGAATTTATCATTTATCCAGTTAACCTATCGTCCACATACTTCTCATTAACCTACACTGCTTTTGCACGCATGCAACATCTTGCCCGCCCAGCTAGTTTTGAATTGTCCGTCACCATGTGGAATGCAAGGCCAATACAATCAGGGGCCTCTCAGCCTCAAACCTCCCATATACTGTAGAACAACACATGCTACTGATGTGGTGCTTCTGAGTTCAGCCAGGCTAGCGTTTCAGAGCCAAGCATCCCATCATCACTCATCACTTGGTCACAAGGGAAGGCAACAGTGACAAATATCTCATTATGGCACAAAAGGAGTCAGAGTAAAATCAATCACTCCATTAGGAAGCTGAGGAGGAAATATTGATGGAGAGAAATGAGGAAGAAAGTAAGGGGGGGGGGGAGCTAAAGGGAAAGAAATCCCAGGTTGCCCAGCTCTGTTTATTATCTTACTTCAAGTTATTTAGTTTAGAGACTGAAGAATTGCATCAGCAGCTATTTTTGGTTGGAGGCAGTTAAGCAGGGAGTCATCGGCCATTGTATTTGAGTCGGTCCAAGGTCAAAATAATGTTTCTATGCCTTCATTTTACTTTAGTAAATAAGTACTGTACATTCAGTTCATATGGGATGATATTCTGTCTTCATCATTTACAGTAAGTAGAACATAGCAAAACATGAAATGTCCAGAGACACAAAGGCATGATTTCTGAAGCTATTTTACCCAGGGGGGCTGTCGTTCTTCTGCCCAATAACAGCAATGGGCTTTATTCCAACAAATCCCCACATTACTGACACATTAAAAACAACAACGTTTTTCATCGCCTGACACAATTCGCCGTATGGCATCATGGGGATCTCTCCCAAGGGCGACAAGGCAGAATGCTTACAAAGAAGCAGTTTTGGATTATTTCCAAAGAGTGTAGATTGTATTGCATTTCAATGTACGGGAGAGATGAGAAACATCTCATGCTGTACTGCCAAGGACACACACACACACTACATTATTATGCACACATACAGTGTATTGCAATGTGACTGACACAGAGCACTTAAAAGATTGGGAGGAATATGTCAAAGGGGACGTTTTCAAGGAATGGAACTAAGGGCACTCGAACATGTTCACGACCAGTTATGGTGAGTAAGTTCATCTTTAGCACAGTGTTTGTGTATTGGTATTTCAGCATGTATGTGCGTGTATGTGTGTGTTGAGGAGTGCTTAACCATACCGGTAATCTTGTCCAGCTCGGATAACGTCTCCTGGTAGCAAGTGATGATCCCCCCATACCGTGTGATCACCTCCTTCCTCAGGGTGTCCCAGTGAGGGGACAGTTCTCCCAGATCCATAAGCTCCTGCACCCTACAGAGAGACAGAGAGCGCACGAGAGAGAGAGAGCAAGAGAGAGAACCAGGCACTGGTGAAAGAGAGATAGCACTGGTATTAAACACACTATCAATTAATGACATGCATTCAAACTTGGTCTTTCATAAGTGATTGGGAGAACAACAAGCTTGTCGCTCTCCTCCTCTCTACTGCTGGATACAATAGAACGAGGAAGCACCGCAAAGCATACTTCACTACTGGCTTTTCAATTACAGTTCATTAAGATCCACGACACTACATTGTAGCAAATATAATGTTCAGTATACTTCATAATACACAAGTGCTGAGGCAGACATGCTGACTGGGTTGTGTTTTTGGCCCAGCACCATGATAAATAGAAAAAAAATATTTCCTCACCTTTGACGAATTACTCTTTTTTAAATTATTACAGCAAACCGCATCAGAAACTATGTAATCTCTTGGGAAATATAATTCAAAGCACTGACGCAAAGGGAGAGGCAAGCGCCCGCCTACACCCACTCACCCCTAATCACCCAGCAGCGAGCCATACAAACAGCACCCGGCTCTTCAGGCTTGTAGTGTCCATGCAGCCACTATAACCAATATTATATCCTATCCTCCCCCATTTACAGACTCTTACCATTTCTCCCCCCATTATGTATAATAGTAAGCCTGTTTTTTCTTCACCATGATGAGTAGTTTGTCTTTCATCTTATCGTGTTGTGGCTCTAGCCTGAGGAAACAAACATGAATGGCTGGCTTTCTAGAACCAATATAATAATAGCTCCTGTATCAGTGGCCAAAGGAGTAGGGGGAGTGAGTGTGTGTGTTTGTGTGCAGTAGAAAGGCTAATATTCTGCTAAGGCGAAGGACATCTATAATGCCCCACTCCTCATTAGCATCTTAATGGTAGGAATCAGACAGGCCGATATCACTCAGAAATCAGGCCTCTAGCACCCATTGAAAATTAAATTGCAGTGATACTATAAAAATTAGGGGGTTCACAAAGATGCAATACGGTGTTGAGACGAACAAACGTACACTCATGCAATGCACGCTGGATAATGAGAACAACTTTCCATGGTTACTTCTCATAAATTAATGTAAAACATACAGTGTGAAAGTTTTACATGAAAGGCTCATTCACTCAGACAACTGTAGTACAAGCAATTTATTAGAACATACTTTAGAGCAGTATGCAATATAAAAATTATCGTTGGGGGAATGGTTTAGTATGGGGGCTTCTCGCCATTTGGTAGGTATTGGAGTATATAACAATGGCTTTAATCCCCCTGAACAGGCCAGTAGCAGACATGATGTTTTTACAGTAACATGAAAATATGCAACCAATTACCACCTAAAGGTAAAGTCAGCTATTAAAAGCTATATATATATATATATATACACTTTTGGTCAAATTAACCAAATATCTCCTTGCATTTCACTAGCTTACCGTTCTCCTCGCTTGATACAGTATGTGTGAATTGGTTGGCCTTGGCTGCGAGAGCGTGACATATAAGCAGTCCAACTGCCAAAACAAAAGGGCGCTCATTTCCTATTTCCTGCAGGTGGATTTATCATGATTGTCGCCATTGTCCTTGCATGAGTTCTGTTTCACCAGTAAGTACATGGTGGAGAGTGACAGAATAATGTCGATGTCGTACAGTATGCCGGCGGCACCGGGCCTGTCCTGCTGTGCCACTAGGATTGTGCACACATTGCATGTATGGTCAGTAGCCTGGAATGACCTATAGGGGAACTTACTGTAGTAGGTGGCACAAGAAACACATTTCCCATTGGTGCCACGTGGTGACTTGACCAAGGTGCTGTACTGCTGGTTGTGCACTTGTATGTGTCCTTGTTGATGGCCAGTGTGATACAGTATGCATGTGTAAGGCGTTCTCACTTAACAGGTTGTGACAGCTACTCCCGCTCTTAATTATGCAGGTATTTATACAGACTACACAGGCCTGACATGAATATGTATATTTATTCAGCACTGCGTACAACAGCTCTACAAATGAGATTAGCATCTTCCTAAACAAGATGTGCTTTCTTGTGAAGGATGAAAAAAAAAATGTAAAAGGGAGATTAAGATCTCTTAATAAATAAAAATAATGTTCTGGAGATGAACGCAAACCCCATGGGCCATAAGAAGCACACATTGTTTTTCATAGTAGGTACATGTTAATGTAAGCCCAAGGCAAGGGATAATGATATCAGAGCTCTTGTTGTGTCAGGATGGGAGCATTGAGATAAATCTCATACCTAGTGAGGGCTGAGTGGGGGCCACTCCACAGTTTTATCTGGTTTCAATCAAATATATTGTTTTCAGCACATCCACTTATATTAAAGTGTCCCCTAACGCTATAAACGGGCTATTTTAACCAATCAGGGAGCAATGTTCTCTGATTTCCCGGTTTATATAGCAGCCTTTGAGGGGCAACCGACAGATTCAATGGTCTTTAACAGATTGCAACCATTCCTAATCTCAACCCTGCGTCTATCTTGTTCAACCATTGTTATTTGCGCCTCATGCCATTGAGCCACCACCATGTGCGCTGACAGACCTGTTATTTAGTGTCGGGGGGTGGCAGCAGTGGGGGGGCTGGCGTGGGTGATGGCAGTGTAAACAGCTGTACTGAATGAGAGGAAACAGGCAGATAGTGCCACATACTCAATCAAAGTATGGTCTGAAGATGGTTGACGGAGAATATGCTGTATGTGAACTGTGAACTGTATATGGATACGGACCAGGGAGGCGTATGGGGAGGAGAGATTGGGAGTGTTAAAAAAATGCAATAATGCGAGGTCTGGTTCATTTACTGTAACAATGCAGCTGACAATTTTAATGAAAAATATAGTGGTGCGCTAAATGGCACATAACAGAGTTTTTAACAGTAACAGTAACATAACAAATTACGCTGTTTGATGGCATTCCATAAAGATGTTCAAGAAAAAAACAATAATATATTAATTAATCATAATTAAAAAAGGGAAAAAAACATAAAAAATGTAAAACTAAATGACTTCAAGATTATATGCAGTCAGTTATTATATAATGGAGCCAAAACCGAAATCACATATAGTGACAGAAGGATAAACAGAAAAACCAATGAAAAAGATTAGCAAAAAAAGCTAAGAAAGGAAATACGGACATGTGAGTGATGACACCGAAAGAGAGCCGTGTTGAGTCGGAAGTGGACGCGTGAATGAGGTTATGCTTTGTAGAAGAGCAGACCTGTCATGTGTACACCTTTATTTGACAGTGTTAAAGTGCCTGTTCTATTTATTCACAGGGCTTTATGCTTGGGGTCAATGGAACATGTGTGACAGGACTTGTATGCATGTATTCAGAACACACATAGACCCTCTGAACATGACAAGGCTGCAATCCCAGCACAAAGGAATGTTCATAGCCACAGAACTAGAAGCTTCCGTCTTGTTCTCAGGGACTAAATGAAAAATAAACACATAAAATCAATATTATCAAATGAGTCCTTAAAAAATTCAAAGAATAAAATGAGTAACAATATCACTTTAAGATAAAGTACCTTTATCTTCTATAAAAGTGCATTATAGAAATGGTGCTTAAACTACTAACTACCATTAGATGTGCCTGTTAGTGAACAAATACTCAAAGTTAGGTAGTTATGCCTTTTATATATAAAAGCAAACTACTTGTGTTTAAAATAGAAATTTGATTGTAACTTTCAGTTGGCTAATGATCTGCTTGCATTCTGTTAACAGTGTAAGTATTCAGAGAATAAAGTGAGGTTATTAAGATAGGAGAAAATAATTGCTTCTCAGAATGAGAAGATGTGGGAACCATGGTCTGGGAATGTTCCAGGGCAGTGTCCAGATATTCCAGTGCATATAATTCACAGGTGGACTGACAAGCACATCTCGCCTCATTAGTTCATTAACGGACAATGACACATGCTTCTCTGTGTTGTTGGCCGTACGGGAATTTTTCAATGACAAGATGATTGGCAATTCAACTCATGCCTTTACCACGCTGCTACCAAATCTCTTTCTGTTAATGGCGTGAGAAATCATTCTGCATCTGAGCTCGGGCGTGTGCTTGTCTTTGTGTGCGCAGCATGTGTGATACATACAGAGAGGCTATCGGGAACAACAGGCCAGTTGAAGAATGATCTAACTTGACAAACACTAGTTGGGCCTGGGGGTAGGGACACTTTGATCTACTTACTGAAGCACACTGGCCTATTTCTCAGACTGGTAGGGCATCAATGTGTCTCAGCCTGGCCTGGTTCAGACAGGCTGTAGCCTATACTCACATCACATCTACTCTTTACCATCTTACAGTAAGGACAAGGAGAACAAGAACAAAATACATGGTCTTTTTGAAATGAGTTCATCGTCATGAGGCTATAATTAGCTGTAAAAATGAGCCATTTTTATATTTAGTTCTATCCAACATTAGAAGTGAGGCATCTTTTATTACATTAGAAGATTCTGAGAGGTTTTGTCTGTGTTTGTGTGTGTGTGTTTGTGTGCGCGCGTGTGTGTGCGCGTACGCAAGCCTTTGATAGAGACAATGTTTGTCATTTGGTGGGCGTTCAAGCCTCTTTTGAAGTGTTAAACAGACCTGAATAATTCTGCCTTCTCCGCTTTAGGCACAGGCCTGACACAAAGTAATACTTTGGAGCACCTGGCCACTGATACCGAACAGGAGATACCAAACCCGATGCCAGCACCAAAGCCGACAGCGCCCTGTTCTCACCTGCTCATGTCTTCCTGTATGTAGAGGGAGAGCAGCTGTTTGGGGATGCTGAAGGACAGCGTGCACTCCTCCATTTGCTCCCGCACAAGCATCCACTTGCTGTCCACGGTCTGAAACCTGTACACCTTGCATACTGGGTTCTTGAAGACTAGATAGAGAAGGGGGGGGGGGGGGTGAGAAAGGGAAAGTGATAGAAAAGCTCATTTGAACCAATGTCACGCAGACAGAGCAGAAATTACTGCCTCACACAGACAATTCAAAGTGTGCAAAATTCGCAAATGTACAGAGGATCTAAGACAACTTTTGACTGCTGGCAAAGCCAAGGACACCACTGTCAGGGACCCTTCACAAGTCACATTTCCATGAGGCACAAATTAAATTCTATAATCAATAACGGTGTCTGCCATAGATAAGGTTTTGCATCTTTCACAGAGGGATACACACTAGCTGTCTCCTGCTCTGCTCACGTCAGTGCCAGCCTGACAGACTAAATAAGATACTCTTGTTTTGTTACTCTAGGACAAATTATTGCATTTTAATGTTTCCATTTTATATTGATTAAACAATACTTGGGCAAAAACAGCTGAGATGACACATTACTAAACTTTTCCTCGATAACCCCAGCAAATCCGCCTCTCCTTTAAGAACTGTTAAAATGCAGCCCCAATTAATTTTTTGTACAGCAAATTATTAGTAACAATCAAATCCCGGGAAGAGCGAAAAAACAACTACAACAACAACATGAAAACACCACCAGCTCTAATGCTCTTATCTGCACACTGTCAACAGAGGGCAAGGAAGCGGTGTGCCTTGAGCAGTGTTTACCGCTCTATTTTCAAGGAAGGAAAACTCTCCTTAATAAGTTGGAGCACCCCTGGTGAAACATCGGTAATATCAAACTGACCCAAGGCAGTCAAACATGCATGTCACAAACACAACCTCTTTAAAATTCAAAAATCAACCCTTACACAACCCTTGAAATTGATTTAAAACCCTCCTGTTTTACAACCCAGCGGCAGTGACCACAACTTTAAAGGTATAGTAAGTAATTCTCGAGAACACTTGCTAAATTCAGATCAAAAGAAAAGCACCTCTCCCTTCAATGCCATAGGGCAGGGGTTCTTAAACTTTTTAATTCCAGGACCCAAATAGTACATCCTCAGATTTACAGAGATCCAGGCTTCTAAAAATGCCAGCAGCGTGGCACTGAGCGTTTTTTCCATGCCGGGCACTGAACGTTTTTTTCAAATTGAAAATTTTGTGAAACGCTGCACCCATCAATGTCACTGTTTCCCCGGACGTCCAATCGCAGCGGTGAAGGGGCGGGACAAATCTACGAGAAATCGTCACATCCTACTTCTTGCACACAACGACAGCAACAATGGAGAAGTTGATAGTCAGATGATATCCCTGGACTACCACAACAATACTAACACGAAATATAATGTATAGAATATTACAAATAAAATAAAATAATTTGTTGATAACACAAACTAGCATGTCAATTTGAAACATATGAATTCCCATGGAGGTTCTGTTTCATAGCAACCAAAGCATCTCAGCTTAAAAAATGCGCTGCGCTTCCAAAAGCGCTTCCTAGCTCTGCCTGTTGGGCTTTTTCAGCAAGAGAGCCCAGCGTTTTTATGAGTGCGTGCTTGAATGACTGGCTGGTTGATTCACGGAGTGATATTCAGAAAAAAGGCATGCATGTTTTGCAGGCTCCCACAGATCTTGCATAATCGCGTAGTAAGCAGTGCTGGGCACAGAGCACACCGTTCTTATATCCACCTTTCTATGGAGCGCACTTAATACATTCCAGTGTTAAAAACCTTGTTACGTTGCGACCCACCATTAACGCATCCGCGACCCATTTTGGTGTCGGGACCCATAGTTTAAGAAAGGCTGCCATAGGGTGCTCCTCTAGAAGCTCCGCCCCACACATTGCCAAAACGTTTGCCAACAATATTGTTAAGTGCATTCTTCACCACTTTGTTTGTGTTCCTATTTACGGAGCCAGGGCTGTGTAGAAGTACGGTATTATTGTTTCAGCATGCACAGAGAACGATAAGGTAAGCGTACTGCTAGGAGAGATTTGGTGAATTTGACTAAAAGTGTGCTATGTAATATCTTATAATCGTTTACTATACTGTACCATTATCCTGGTCCTGGTCAATTTTTAAAATCACCAATGTGTTGGCCTTCAGTGCAAATGGGCTCATGGAGGCAACGTGAGCAAGGTCTCTCTAGGTGCAATTGAATGGTGTCAATGCAGCGATGACTGCATGCACCTATGAGTATACCGTACTTGTACTTTTGTGTATGGTCAACTGTATATGGATTTCAAGCCCTGCAGGTCTGGCCAGACAGAGCCCCTGCTGCAGTGTGAGCTTTGACGGCATTGTGAGGAGAGAAAGTGAAGATCCAGGGAAGAAGATCCAGGGAAGATAGAGGGAAAGGAACAGATGGCGCGAAGGGGGTAAAAGGATGACCGCCATTCGGAAGAGGAACAGTTGCTGTCTTCAACCCCCATCAGCGAAGCGGATTAACCTCTGATCTCAGTCGACCACAGCGCCACAGCGGCCACCAATCAGAGCACTCGGCCACCCCCCCGTTCACCCTTCTTACGGAAGTGACTCGCCCAGACGTGCAGTACACATAGTCCCCTGACCCCTTCCCCCCTCCCCCTCACCCTGGCAACAGCACGCTCATTTGAAAGATGTAATAAAAGCGGAGGACTACATTTCATTAGTCAATCTGGCTATGAATGCGGGGAGGACATTGTTCTGACGGGCTGCAGCTGTGCACCTAGCAAACATGGCTGCAGTTCACTAGCTAATGACAGGAGAAACGATAAGTGACAATGACATCGCGACAACAAGCGGGGGGGGGAATCAATGTTGGAACAAATTGATGCACCAATTACTTTCCTTTCATGGGGAGAAGGAAGGCATGGGTGGGTATGGTACAAAGTCAGAAACCTGTTTTCTTATCTTCTCTGACCGGGGGGTGAAAGGGTCTGAAGTCTAGTCACAGCAAGGGCAGCGACCTTCTTAAATTCCCCGTCTACACGTATGCACGTTTTCCCTTTTACATTTAGCTCCAAACTAACAAGAGAGGAGCATGCCGCCGTTTTTTGTTGCCTCTTAATTAGTGTCTTACAGCTGCCAGTGTCTTCCGCTTGTCTTCAGCTAGGCCACGTAGAACTAGAACGAGAGGCTTACCTCAGTGTCAAATAAACATCTTTCTTTCTTTCTTTTCTTTTGTTCTGTACAAAAAAAAAACAACGCCTTCCGTTTTTATCCAAGCAGGGATAAAACATTGAGAAATTAAATGGCACACCCCGGTGAAATCTTGTTAATGTAGAAGTCATGCAAAGAGCAATCATAATTAGATGCATACAAACACTTTCAGACTTTGAGAAAAAGGAATACATAACTAGCGGTTGACTTACAAAATGTTACAATAATTCTAAATGTCATTCCCCAGGGAACAAACAATTGATTTTACAGTACAGTAGGTGGACAAAGGAACAAATTACTATGGGGAGGTGGGCAGATGGGAAAATTACAAGGCAAACCTATTTTTTTGGTTGATTGCAAGGTTACTGTGACAACAGAATGATCAAATTGCAGGTGTTCAGGGGGTAAAACATACCAGGCCCGGTCAGAGGTGTATTTTCTCTGTCGGCGCAGACGTGAGATGCAGACTCACAACCCAAGGGACACTGCAAAACAAGTAAAGAAAGAAAGAAAGAAGCTTTCATTAAAGTCAGGACTACAATTTCTTTTCTAGTGACCACAATGATTGTGAGGTTTATATTTAAAACAGCAGGGTGGATATGAGCTGAACCGTTACATAAGCACACAGGTAAGATATTCAATATTTTCCCAGATTTGATAGGAGCATGTTAGTTCCAAATCGTTAATGAAGAATAACTCACATACATGACACATTTAGGTAATAATGTACATGTAAGGCCTTGATCCGCCAAACTGCCAGATGTGAAAGATGTACAATGACGGCCATATTTTGTGTGTGTTCACAATTCAACAGTGTTGCATCGAGTCGATCAGAGCATTCTGCCGTGTTTCAACACACAGCAAAACAGCTTGTAAACCGGTTGTGTGATTTGCCATCACATTTAGTCCCAAAGACAGATGTTGTCTATTATTGTCCTACTTGAGTGGGCACACCAGTTTCTCTGTTTCTGCCTGTTTCTGTCAAGCTGCTTTAAAACTAATAAAATAAGCAAGCATTAAACAAATACACAACTGTAGAACATTTTCTAAAGTAAATAATAGTAAATTTATAATTTACAAGATATAAATATCATACTTTCCTTCTGTTACCTACAGTATACCATTGAAACATATAGTCTTATTGGTTTATTTCTATTTAAAATGAGACTTAGACAGTTTCTTCTAATGTACACACATGACTGCAGTGCACATGCATGTGCGTACTAAGGTGCAAATGACGTAAGGGTTCAGTGGAGCTGCTCTCGTTGAGACAAAACACACCCTGGGGGCAGGGTGCCGGCCTCTTTCAAGTTCGTGTCGTGTCGGTTGCGTCAACCTTAGTGGATCACGGTATTTCCATAAATCTCTTCTTTTTTCTGCACAGCTGGTTTGGTTATGGTCTGCTGTATTTTCAACCATAACAGCATGTCTTGGTTCCTACAGTAACATGACAAAGCCCTGCTAAGGTCCCACTAGATGTTCTCCCCACACAGTTACCCTAATGTTTGAAACACAACATGCAGATTGGGGGAGGACACTAAGAAAATGACTCTTTAAGAGGGATAGAGACGTCTGTGACATTGACAGAGATGCACATGTACTGCAGGATATCAACAGCAAAGGAGTATTCTGTGCACAAGTTAAGTGCATGCCGATACTGTAGTATAATTCCTGTGCATTTTATAGAACTTATTTATTTGATTTACCAAATGCATCACAACAGAGCATTCATCCAACAACTGGTTTTCAAGCATCTACTACAACCTGAGATGGGTAAAACAAATTAATATATCCACATACACATCGCAAGCTGTGACACAAACACAAGAAAAAGGCAAACGATTTAAACGTCATGCCCACGATAGTGAGAGTTGCTCTATCAAACTAATCAAAATCAACAAACAAAATCAGATGTTTGCTGATGCACTGAGGCAAGGGGGGCTAATCGTCAGAGCAACAGTGACAACCGACTACCTTTCTTGCCCCGTCTATGTCAGCTCATCCTGCTTGATGAACCGTTTAACACAGTTAGTTAGACAACCGCTGCCTGTCTAAACCTATCCCCCAAAAAAGGGCTTTAATGACTGCAAGGGACAATCCATCACCTCCCCACCGCCAGGAACTGAATCAGATAGACACATCCTCTGGGAGCCCAGCAGCCACCCACCACCAAAACCCCTCTCTCTCTCTCTCTCTCTCTCTCTCTCTCTCTCGCTGATGCAAAATATACATATCAAGCAGAATACAACGCTGGCTTTGGGATATTATCATTAAGCAAAACATTACGGCCCTTGAATTGTAACGTATGAAAGGACATGTCTTGGCCCCACTGCGCTGGCTGGCTGGGGACCATGGTTGAGTGCGTTTGATGGCTAAACCTGTGAAAGACGGCACATCTCTTTCTTCCTCTACCGAGCCTGTTCTGAAGCAGCTACCCTGGCGTTTTACATGCACTACAGATTGTGGGCTTGCTACCCAGGCCTCCTGCACGCAGGGCAAACACACACAGACGCACGAGAGCAAAGCAGTACGAGACAAGGCTGCATCCTCCCTCCTTCCAGTTTGTCAAGCCCCTCCTTCTTCCCTCCCTGTCAAACAACAGGCGCACATAAAGGGTAATATGCGGAGACAATGTGCGCATACCTTTTCACCATCCTCTTCCCCCCTCCCACACACACACACATTTATCAAGACGACATGGGCAGATTGTCAGTGACACTGTGGAGCTTGGCAGGGAAGCTGCCACACGGGGGGGGGGGGGGGGGGCAAAACCAAGAGTCAATCAGCCATGTAGAAGCCCTGGGCCATAAGACACTGATTCATACACACACACACACACACACACACAGACACTGTGCAAAGTACACGCAGATCTAAAACTAACACAAGAACACATACAAACAAACTTGTAAAGCGCGGACATACACACTCATTGTGTGGAGCACATTCGGTTGGAGCCCATGACTAGTGGCTTCCTTTGCCAACAGCACACCAGGCGAACCTTAAGAAAAAGAAAAAAAGCACCCCAATTACCGCGTCTGTACTGTGCTCCAGAGATCATTAGCACAACCACACACACAGGGTTTCTCCAATATCTATCACCATGCCTTCATTTTCAGATATATCAAACCTAACTAGAGTCCCGTAGAGAAACCAGAACACTATACCTACAACTGTGGATTTAGAGAGGTGGCATCCCATATTGAAGGAGGCAGGCCTCACAGATCTCTCTCTCTCTCTCTCTGAGTTAAGCAGTGTGTGTATTGGAGGGGGATTAGTGTGGAGAGTAGGTGGGATGGACACACTGGGGATAGATCTGCCATTCGACCCAATGGAGGACTGGCTCCACAATCCAGTGTGTGTGTGTGTGTGTGTGTGTGTGTCTAGCGGCGTTTGCTCACCCAGTAGCAGGCAGCCACAGTGCTCACAGAATCAGTGAAAAGCTAATATTAACACACAATCACAAACACAAAGTATGTACACACTCACGCACACACACGCGCCTTCCCTCAAGCACACACACACGCATGCACACACACACACATGTGCACAGACACACACACACACACACACACACACACACACACAGGCAGACACAATCCCCTAAGGTTTACAGAAGAGTATTTAATCTCATTGAGGCCCTGAAGGCGGTGGCAGTCTAATCCTAACAGCATTAGCTAAACAGCATTAGCGGTAGGTAGACGTTGGCTTTGTTTCCCAGGCCCGCCCTTACCTTCAGGGCTGGGGTGTCAGCCGTGATGTGGTCTATGTCCAGTACCTCCTCCACTTCCCCCATCCTAAGATGACTGACCACTACCCTTCCTGACGCACACACACCATCGGAGGACCTACACAGGGAGAGAGAGAGGGAGAGAGAGAGGGAGAGAGAGAGATAATTCATACTTGTGAGCCTCCAAGGAAACAGTTGAATTGCTGGTCACCAGCATAAGGTATATTTTGCATGCTGCTCTGGCAAAGTCCACCCCAGGGACCACTGGGAAGGCAATTAACCTTTGACCTTCACAATGTGTTACTTTTGCTGGTTTGCTGGTAACACGGCATCCCATGATGTTTGGTGGTTTACCAGTATCCCATGCTGGTTGCTGGTATACTAGCTAGACCAGCACTACACCAGCATTAACCAGTATGAACCAGCCTGGACCAGCACTACACCAGCACTAACCAGTATGAACCAGCCTGGACCAGCACTATACCAGCACTAACCAGTATGAACCAGCCTGGACCAGCAATACACCAGCACTAACCAGTATGAAACAGCCTGTACCAGCACTACACCAGCACTAACCAGTATGAACCAGCCTGGACCAGCATTGAATTCCTGCTGGTTTATGCTGGATTCTTTTAGCAGGGATGCAAGCATGCAGTTCACATGGCATGCTGTTAGGTACTCTGAGGGGCACCAACATAGAGAGCCTCAGTCCAATGTCTCTAATCAACCCCCTAACAACAAGCTTAGTTTGTGGCAAAAGTTAAATTATAACACAGGTTGTTGTTGGAATGGCAACGCACATTAATAATCACAAACGACGCCGGCCGGTGGTCTAATATACTTAATTTTCCCTGTGGGGAACTTCTTGTTGTTTTGCCTTGTCCACCATGAAAGTCAAGGCCAGTTACAGCCTTTAAAGTAAGACAAAAATGGTCATGTTGGCCATGGCTTGAGAGCTGTCTAGTTGCTGCGTGATGCAGTGACAGCAGCCAGCATGCAATATAAAACAAAAGATTCCAGTGTGGTGCTTAGTAAAAGTGTTGTTTACAAATGACCACCAATGAGACCATATTCATAGCCTGCAACGAGGAAGGAGAGGTTCGAAGCTGTGAATCACAAAAAAATATAAATGCTAAACAAATCTATATTTAAGCACATTTTAATAAACAGAAAGAGACTATATTAAAAATAATAATAGGCAAAAATTCTCATAATTTTGATATATACTCCCAATCCTGTGAAAGCACATCACATACACATACACTTTGACAACCCACTGTTGCAGGGTATAGCAAGGAATGTGTAGCGTGAAAGCTCAAATTGCCTTCTAATCATTGTTACAGTGGCCCTGACAGACATTAGGCAGACAGCGTTTCCATATAAGAGAGGCCCATTCGTTCACTTTTTCCAATCATGGTGACGTGATTAAGGAGCTGATAGAAAATCTATAGTATTGGCAGAAAGACAGACGCCCTCAAATGAAGAATAATGATCCACGGGCATCCAGCGAGCGAGCTTGATCACCTAGACAGACCCATCCCTAATGCGCTCAGTTCCACTCCGAGCGGAGAAATTATGGGATGTCACCGTGCCAGCCAATGGCCCGGAGAGAGGTGTGTGTGTGTGTGTGTGTGTGTGTGTGTGTGTGTAGGGGGGTACGATGATATCCTGGCGGAGGCAGAGAAAATGGAGGCAGGGTGACAGCGGGAGAGAGAGGATGCTTTCAAGGCCAATTCATCTTGGTCGGGTACAACCAAGAGAATCCGGGAGTTGCTACGACACCCCAAGGAGAGGAGAGAGGGAGAGGAGGAGGGTGGATGCAGACAAAGGCAGGGAGGGAGGGAGGAGGGAGGGATCTCAGGGAACGCAGGTACAGGGGCATAAGGAATCTGAGTGATGGGAGGTGAGAGAAACACTGCGGTCTGCTGTGAGACACTGGGAGCTTAAGTCAGTTCTTAATGTCTTACAGCGGTCTCCAAGCAGGGTAAATAACACTGGCTGCTTTATAAATCCAATCAGCGTCTCTCTCGCCAGGCATCCGTCTCGTGGTTTGCTCGTCCCGCATCTCTCCGGTCTCCCACATCATCCTCTCTCTCGCTCTCTCTCTCTCTCTCTCTCTCTCTCTCTCTCTCTCCAGATTGAAGGTTGGCAAGAGAAAGTCACCCTGACTTTGAACAGCGTGTACTCACAGCGGCTTGCGCACAACGGAGAAAAAGGAGACTATTTAGTGTGTCCCATTTAGTGTTAGTCCTAGCAAGGAAAATGTGTGGGGTTACTCTTTAGCTCTCTTTAGATTGCGATGAGTCATCTGCTAATGAAACCCTCACTTGAAAAGACAGAGCAGGCTTGAGAATATCTTTAGTGTAATTGATTTAGAGAAATGGAAGCTGATATTGTATGCAGTTGGGCTCTGTAACTAGTACAAGCTTTTGGTGGTATACATGTATTTGATGTATTTTCAAGGGTATGCAATCATAACAATAACTCTTAAAGCTCATTCCGCTGTGTAGCAACAATTTGTCCTGGCTCAAGGCCGGTTTATAATATTAGCTGAAAATCAAACATGTCATACAGGCAGCAGAAGTGTGTGGATGGCTCCTGTGCATATAATGTGCACGATGTGGCATGTTCCTGGATTAGGCCTAATGCTGCAGGATTTCTGACCTCCATGTAGAAAAAGTACTATAGAATTTGAGTTCCTACTTGTGAACTCGGAACATATCCAACTACCCCAACTCCTTGGTTTGATGTCACATAACAATGGTGGCGCATTATGTACTGTAAACGATACCACCAAGTAAAATGCAATGTAAAGTATATTTACCTGTATTTAAATACAATAATACATGCCTGACATACTGTATAAATCCCATTCTATATGTAAATTGTTTGATAGCTTATTTTGCCAGTTTTATTAGGTAGGTGGTTAGGCTCATGTACGCAATGTTTTTTTGTTTACATTTAGCGTCATGCACCTGGAACGCTTTGAAGTCACAAATCGAAAATGTAAACTAGGAAATATTAGATCTCTGAGTCTGGAACGCAGAATAAATAGCATCTCACATGCATTCCTAAACCAACATTGCCTTTTACCAATAACAGCCCCCTGACATCATCAGTAAAGTTTATTCTGCAATCAATTGCAAATTGGAAATCGATATTTCACAGTCTGTTTTACCGACTTCCAATCTAAATGTCTCCCAGTGTATCTGCTTGGGAAAACATGGATTCCAGTAGCAGACAGATGTTTATGGCAAGCCCAAAAGTCTAAACCAAAAGCTATCAATTAGGCTATTTGTCCACTGCACCATTAGTGAATGAAGTGAACACTAGAGTGTCTGATTTAACAGATTATCACACTAAAAGAGACTGAAGGAATAGCCTAGTAAACTATCACAAGTGTGTTTTGCAAGCCTGCTTGCAAAGACGTTTCACAACGAAAACGCTACATAAATTAGATGTATTTGCTTATAGTGATGTGCCGCCACATTGCTGTGACGTCATGTATGTTGATGTCGGCGAACTCAGACTTCTCTTCGAAGTATTGCCTGAGCTTCTCGTAACAAAGCGATCTCCATCTTGGAATTAAAGTCTGAATTCCAAGATAGAGGTCGCTTTGTTACGAGTTCCGAGTAAAATGCATTGCACTAGTCCCTAATTGTGTCTGTATGTGCTAGTGCAGGGTTATTGAGTTAGCTTGCTAGGTATTATAAGCAAAAACTAAACTAAACAAAAATCTACATGATTCACGTGAATTACATATTTTTATTAAAAACTGCCATTTTGCCAAAAAGTAACTTTTGCAGGTATGAACATTATGTACAGCCCTGCACATAATATGCTTTTACATTTTATCAAAACACAGTGCTGCAAGACTTACTTAAAGTTGTTCCTCTTACCATGTAGTTTGTGAAATTAGGCACGTAGACCTACTCTGCTTATCAAAACGCTAAAAAACAAAAAAAAATCTTTAGTACAAAGTTCCAATATTTAGAAGTTGCGTAGGCTAATAACACTAGGACTTACAACACTACCACTGGCAGAACTTCCATGTTGTTCATCACCACCTATCAGCACATGGTTCTCCCAAAGAACCACACCTTCTCTGCCCTAATCCACCTGTTTCCTTCTGTTAAACCTGGCATGGAAATAGTCTAGATTGCTCTTTGCCTGTGAGCCCATCCTTCAACAAATCTAATCGGATTTCCTTTATGAAAACAGTTAATCAGGCATCTCTGCGAAAGTGACATAAATAATGTGCTTAAAATGTCTGCTGTGAATTTGGCATGATACAAAAAGCAATTACTTATAAAAGGAAGTGCTTTAAAAGATGATCTTCTTTTAAATCTGTGGTTGTAGTCCAATGTTAGAAATGTAGTTATGTAGAGGAAATAGTTTTATTCACGCCAACGGATGCGCCATCAGTCACCCGCCTCCCATTGGCTCTCGCTACCTGGAGCCCAGCCCAATGTAGAGCCGGTTGGGAGCCAAAAGAGCCGGCTCACATTGCTGAGCTGAGCCAAATTAATTGTCTCACCTAAAATGAAAAAAAATTCCCATCACTAAGTGGTAGTCCAATAATAAACCAGGCTTATGCTTACTTGAGACCATGCCCTTTAAATTCAGTGTGCCACTGTGACACTACATTTGACAAGTAGTCCTTATATTAACCTAATTTATTGTGTAAATGCTGCCTAATATTCACCTAGGGATAAAATAACAACCAAGCAATAAAATGAATTTATAATGAAACTAGATTCAATTAAACTACACAGGCTGTCCAAACCAAGTACAGACAAATTATTTTTTAAGGCAAAGCAACACTCCCCTGCTGTTATTTTTGGGGATAACTCACAGCAATCAATGTATTAAGTCCCAATAACCCAATAAAGTGTAACATTGGGCTTTGTAATCCAAATACATTTGAGGAATTTGACATGAGGATGAGTGTAGTCGAAATACTGTATATCCAAGGTCAGTACACTGAATGAATCAATTAAATTGTAAATATTTTGCACACGTTTGCCACAGTTTCATTGCTCTGTCCTGGTCACTTTTTGAGAACAATGACACAGATATAGAACAAAACCTTTTGCAAGCCACTGTGTGTGTGTGTGCGCACATACACACACACACACACATATACACACACATATATATACACACATATACATATATACTGTAGAAAATTGTGCTTTATATTTTATATATATATATATTAGATCTTATTAGTGAACACACTGTAAGACCAGTGGAAAGTTACAGAAAGAGTACACCTAGTGGGGGCAGTTATCTCTCAAGGTCAGGCGTTTGGCACAGTGTGGTCTCTGTGATGTCAGCTCAGCCTGACAACTCTTTAAGTTACCAGGCAGGCATGAGAGGTCATCTTCACCCGGGGACTAAGGATTGCGCTTAACAGTTTAGATATCACACTATTGTAAGAATTGTCTGATGCATAGTACCAGAGAAGCCGATAGAGATAGCACTCTGCACTCTGACATACCAGCCACCAGTAAACAAAAGAGGGGCAGGGTGTTGAGGCAGGAAGGATGTTTTCACAGATACCTTCACCAGCAACCATGCCTAGCAGGAGGAGAGAACGGACGTGGGGCCCCAGGATTGGGAGAGACGGACAATCAACATCTGATCTAGAATACACTAGACACTGTCTAGAATATTATCACTGGGCCGAGAGAGGATCGGGGCCAGACTTCTCGAACTTTTGATATTGCATGCTGT
>JAODTR010014833.1:0-10433 GCA_025399935.1 Amblyopsis rosae
CTCCCAGCTGGACGTGCCTGGAACACCTCCCAAGGGAGGCGCCCAGGAGGCATCCTTACCAGATGCCCGTACCACCTATTTACTAATGCTGGGTTCAGACTACACGAATTTCCCTGCTGGAGCTACTGCCCCCGCGACCCGACCATGGATGGATGGAGATGGATGGACTTCCAAAGTCGTTAGATCATTGTGAAGATTATAAATTATACAATACTTTCACCGAACCGACAAACATACCCTCCCAAAAAAAAAAAAAAAAAAAAACACACTCACTGTTGCAATGCAACATGTAGTCTGCCTACAGGGATCCATGCTATAGCCCTAGAAAACCAGACCACGTGCTTCTGGACAGACTGGCTGATCAATGTTGAAGGTACTAAATACTTAATATAATAAAACAATCAATACGTTTTTAAAGCCTTTTTTTTTACATGGAATATACATTGCATTGGGTTGGAAAAAAATCTAATTATTGTAAATGTCAAAACTAAATGTATACTGTATAACCCCAATACATAACTAAGTAGATTTTCTAAACTTGAATAATCACATTTAGTAGAACACTTGCAAGTTGCTATAGGACACTTGTTTATAAATGGTGAATATTATTTTTAAATAATCAACAAAAAATTGTTTCCTTCTAGAAGGAGAATGTGCTGGAGTTTGTGCATCTAGGTCGTCCACTATACCTCCAAATGGCATCCTACTTCAGCCAAAGACTGAAGTCTTTCCAGAAAATTCGGGAAAGATTTTCCCTGAAGCAAACACTTGCAACATTGTTTTTAAATTACCAATACTGGAAACATAGTTGCGTTCAAAGCTATTTTGGTGTATCAATATGCAGTTGTTTCATTGTGCACTTTAATGTTCATAGCGCATGAATAACTTGTTCTAAGATAAGATTAGGTAGTATATATTTTACATATATATTATAGTGTGAATGCCTCTTAAATGTGTTTTGTACTCGGAAAAAAGATCTGTAGAAAAGATGTGTACTTGCAGACAAGATTTGTACTTGTACTTTTGATTTGATGGCTGTTAGTATTCCTGCACAAACTCAGGGGCAGAACGCAAGATGGTAAGGTTAGTTCATTACCACGTGGGAAGATAACTAGTAGAACATTTACATTGAAAAACTATTTCTGACTGATATTAGGGGCCTTATCCCCCTGGGCCCCGGGGGCTCATACACTGCCTGGAGGAATATAGTAATTACTCACCACTATCTCTCAATATCACGCGGTGCTTGAACCTGCAAACCAACACAAACACTGCAAAGTGGAAACATAAGTGCAACTAATTCCACAAGCACGCATTGAAAAGGGGGATCCGTAAGAACAATGAACTTCCCCAGACAGCACGTTTCCCACTGGGGCTCCTTAATAAAGCCACCCACACAATCTGCCTATAGGAACATGTTAGCTTGTTTACAAAAATGCGCTCAGCGCCAGAAATAGAGTGCTGCCCCAATAACAAACTAAATACAACGAGTAAAACATGAAACCCCGGCAAAAGAAGAACAAGAGAAGAACATATACGTGAAACTCAGATAAGACTAGGCGTAAAAACGCCTTTGTGTTAATAACATACTAAAACACTTATACACACATGCATAACCAGGAGGGGGGGATGCACCAGACAAGTAGTCCTTCTGAGCAGCACACACTAAATCATCTCAAATGCCAGAAGTTACAGATGTGGTCTATAAAACAAACACAAACTAAGTATGAATCCCTTAAGAACCTGCTTTGGGCTAGGCAGAGAGCCTACTGTTTGCTGCTCAGCTATAAACAGCCTGACAGAACGATATAGATGTGTCTGCCAGGTGAGTGGGAACCTTTAAGTAGGGAGTGGTTAGTAGACCATGTTACCGTAGCCTGTAGCTTCACTACACTCACTAAGGCTTGGCGCCGCGCCGCTTCTGCCATAGTCAGCGTCTCGCTTTCAGCTCGGGCCTAATCCTCTTGGACCTGCGTTTGACACGGTAAAGCTCCAGACCCTTGCCAGCTGGATAACGGTGTCTGTCACCCCGAGAAGAACAGTGTCAGTGGAGTGAGCAGCCTTAAAGGCAGACTGGTGAGAGTTCAGGAGCTTGTGTTGTGAGAGAGAGAGAGGAAAAGTTGAAGACTGTTTTTGATAGGAATGATGGAGAGAGATGTAGTGCTGGTTTCTTGAGCAGCTGGGACCAAGACTGTTAACCATTTAGAATTACTTACAAAAACAAAAAGTGTGATTGTATTTGATGTTGTTCTAAGTTGCCCAGCTAAGATGGAGTTTAGCATTGCAGCGTGAGGTACTCTTCTGGTACTACTGAGCAGGGCTGTAGTCAAGACCACCTTTGTCAAGTCCAAGACCAGACTACTCGAGTCAAGACATTCGAATCAAAGTCAAGCGCGAGTCCAGAAGTTCCAAGCCAAGTCCAAGTTGAAATGAGACTCTAATTTAAGCAGGGCTCGACACTAGGCTTGAGACTAGCCTACTTATAAAAAAAAAAGATAACTTTTAGTAGGCTAGTGTATCATGCCGGTAATTTGTCCCCTTGACAATGAATGAGCTGTAATATAGAACACTAGTGACTTTCTTACAATCACAGGCTGTATTATTTAGTTTTTGTCAGAGGATGTATAGCATTAGAATTTCTTATGGCATTTCTATGTAGGCTATCCTGAAATAGTTTGGGGGAGTGGAGTAGCCTCTCTCATAAACTATTGTAAATTATTGTGAAATAATTTAAGTTGAATATTTGACCAAGACAAAACTAGGTTCTGTTAGCCTGGTATAACCAGACCATATTCACTGTGTGAATAGGTCTGGCCACGTTTCATTGGGAAGTGTTCGTAGTCGTTTCCTCCTACTTGACGTAGACCTCTGGTTAATTTTTTATCTATTGGAGAGCGCAGAAACCAATCGGTTCTACAGCTGTTTTGATAGCCTCATGATCACTGTTTGACTTCAACATTTCTTTACAGCGAATCTAATAACAATACCAGGATTGTCAAAGGGAGACAGTATGTGTATGTACAGGACGTTGTTATAAAGAGCCCTTATTCCAAAGCACTCTGGCACATGTGCTTGCATCCACAGGACACGGTTGTTGGCTGCATTGACAAATGGGTAGTAACATTTTTGGACAGGTGCTCATCAGCCTATGGCGCAGGTAACGCCCTATCCGAAGGTTACTGCGTAGCTTCGACGAAGAAGCATGACTTGGCCTTTGGGCTGTGCCAACCTCATGAAAGGAAACCCAAACCAAAGCTTGTTACTCTGGGAGAAATTTGAGTTCTCTTTCCCCATTAACCCTGTGCTGTTCCACAATAAATACCTTGTTTTTGCTACTTTAATCTCTGGTGTGTACAAAATGTTAGTGAGAAACCAGAGGAGCAGGCTTCACTATTGACACACTTTATAAGCCTGTGTCTGTATGTCTTTATCTGTCCACTTCTTTATATTTCTTTATTTGTACATCTAAAGTAGATATTTAGAGCAGAATTAATAGAGTAGGCCTATATTACGTGTGCATGTGTGCTTTTGTAACGGTGGACAGCAGGTAGCTGTTAATCCTCACTCTCCGACACCTCATAGGACGCTCTGGCGACGCAGGCTAGGGCCCGTGGGTTTTTGGCCTGCCTTCGCTCTCTATGTGGGAGATCATGGTTCCATTCCCAGAGGGGGACAGACGATCTACGTCACACTTTGTCCAATCACATGCCATGCATTTGCACCAAAACACTGGTGGTGTGTGACTATAGTTTCTCACCACTCAAAGGAAAATGTTTATTCTATGACTTAGCAATATGTTTACACTACGCTCACATTCAGTCACTGCCTGCATCCTCACCAAGGTCCTTGTTCATCAACTGTTTGTACGCACTAATATGTGCATACTGCATACAAACAAATCCACACACAAGTTGGGATTCGTCAAGGAAGTGTGTGTAAACTTAAGTGATCAGTCTGTGTATAATGTGTACAAACAATTCTGAGTGGTGTCAAAAGGAATTCTCATCGCAAAATAATTTCTGTGAAAAGGAATTCTGCAGTAGCATAAATTAGATTAAGATAGGATTTGACATATTCCTAAATCAAAATAATGATATATTTGAATACGATAATGGGAACGGCTAATATTGGCAGATTTATTTTTGCTATACATTTGTATTATACAACAAGAATATGCACATGGACCACTATAAAATACAATGAACATGGAATATCTAATAGAAAATGGCAGATCTAGCCGTGTTTGAAGACTTCCAGTAGCACACACGGTGTAGTAGAGTGCATTTTCAGAACCGCTAACACCGCTAGCCTTTGTTACAGAAGGTAGTGATTGACACTTTGCATAGGTCAACAAGGAGAACAAATGTCATTCAAGTGCTATCCACCTTGGGGTTGGTCGGTCTGGCATCTCACAGCCCTTCATCAGACGAACGATGCCTGCTGTTTAACATGCCATCATCATCAGTTGCACAACAGGTGTCTTTGCATTCAACGGCTTCCCACGTATAATTAAAGCAGAAGGGACACATGATACCATTCACTCATTTATTTAATAGTTAACCTGCTGTATAGACTGAGTTGTTGTTGAGCTCTGGTATTGAGTGCAGTTATATATATTTTTTTTGTTTATTTCTTAGATTGAGAACATTTCTCAAAATGTTTTTTTTTTTTAGGTCTAATTTAGTGTAGGTGAGTGTGCTGTTTCTTTGGGTCACATCAGGGAGAAGACATGTCTCTTCCAGGATGACACAGGCTTTGGCGTCCATTGCAGCATCATTTATGAAATGTTTAGTTTAATGCAGCAGAGCAATTTCTATATGTGAAATGGATTGGTAAACACAAGATTATGACACACTGTTTAAAATCAAATGACAAATTAACATACTTTATAAACTTACTTCAATTTACCACGAGAATATGATCGATCAGACATTGTAGGACTTGCGACTATAGGCCACTGTCTCCCCCTGATACAACTCCAGACAGAGATGTTTCACAGATGATTGCTGCAATGCTTTGGTCTTGCGAGCTTCAGTTTGACTTGAATCAGTCTGGAGAGCTTGGAAATCAAGGTGTTTTAGTCCAGTTTAGCCTAGTGTGTGGCCAATCAGCTTCGCACTGTTGGCTACGGGCGTGGTTTAGACTCCTAGAGACCCCACAGTCGAAAACTCCTAGCTGATATACAATATACCATAAGTTTTCAAATAATTTAGAAGAGCAAAGGCTTTTCTCAATGGAAAATGTGTTTCCACTCTTCTCCTGACTTTTCTACTGCAAGAGTGAATAACAACAGACTCGCTGGTTCACAGGTGTTTTTTCTATAAGCGCCTGCCCTCTTGAAGCCATGTCAATGGACGGCTCCCCAGATGAATGTGTCTTAACAGACACGGATCTCTGATGTGTCAGGTTAGCAATACTTACTGTAATTGTAGGGAAGAAACACTTTCTTACTCTCCCCCCTGCCTACAGTTATAGCAATGTCACCGTAAAATAACAGTAAATTACTGGCAGCAGAGACGCCAGCAGTTTGCTGTTTACAGTACATCTACTGTCATTTATTTTAACAGTATATTACCATATTTCTGTTTACAGTACACGACAGTGTAATAATTGGGGTTTACTGTAATTTCACAGTAAATAACAGCATAGCAATGTTTAGCTACTGTTGCAGAAATGTCCCGCCTGTGTGCTGCGCTGGCCTTGGATATTCTGCCGCCCTAGGCAAGACAAAAATGTCACTTTGGGACGATTGACAGTGTAAAATAAGCTTTAGCTTATATCACTGACCCAGCCTATAGTCAGCTGATAACCTACAACTTTTTTTGAAATTCACCAATCTCATTGCATTTTGCTATTTTACCCTTCTATGTGTGTGCTGAAAAAATAATCCAGTACTTCTACAAAGCCCTACCTCCGTAAATAGGAACTAAACACCACTTGTTAAGTGGCTTTGCGATGCATTTCAATGTGTGGGGCAGCGCTACAGTGGGATGTTGTTTTGATTTGAGCTCAAAGCTAGCAAGCGTTCAAAAACATCATTAAAAAAATGTTAGGTTCACCCTCCAGTCCGTGTCATGTGACCAGTGACACTGGCTCCAATCTGGAGTTGGTCCCCCCCAGGCGCTGCACAGCGGCTGCCCACTGCTCCCTTGAGGGATGGGATGAATGCAGAGGATGAATTTCGCATCATGTATGTGCATGTGACAATAAAAAGCTCCTTTACCTTTCTTGGGAATGACTGACCCTGTCGTGCCTTTAACAAATTAGTTTTATTTACAGCTTACTTGATCAGGAGCTGGAATTGTAAAAATTTTGCCTTAGGTGGTTGCCTAATATTGCCCCAGGCGGGCCGGCCCTGCCTGTGGGCAACTACAACCGTTTTCAAGTGAGAGACTTAAGATGTATCTAACCTTATTACTATGTGGTGGTGCATTGCTACAGAGGTTACCTGTCTGGTGTCCTGATTCAAAAGAGACAAGACAGACAGAAAGAACAGCGCATGGTGACAGAGCACATTCACCATGTGACAAACAAGTATGGGTAGAGCTGCATTTGCTCAGTGGGGTGGTTATTCCAACGTGTCTGAAAAAGGAAATACTGTATATTGCTACTGTCACTGCATTTGTTTTATTCATCAGCGGGAGGGGCATGCTGTGAGTGGCAACAACATACACTTCAAGAAAGATGTGTGGTTCCGTATTGTAACTGTCTTCCATATTAAGATGTATCTAACCAGGATTAGACAGCCAGTCAAAACTATCACTGATGGCAAGAAAGTCAGGAAGTAGCCTTCTGGCTCCTGGAAAACAAAATACAGCTCAAAATAAGCATCAGAATGCTTTGCTAGCTGTTAAACATGCTATATGCATTGGCTGCTTATATCAATCACAGCACATATTTGACATACAACATGCTTTTTACATTGTTCGATGATGTGACATAATAATAACTAGCCATGCTTATCTAAGTCAACAAAACAAAAGATGGCTTGTATCTTACATGAGGCTAGTCTCAGCCTCTTCCGTCCATTAGCATTACATCACATTAGCAACTTTGTGCTGTGTTTGATACATATACCTGTTTAAACTAGAGACTGACTTCCCGGAAGAGAAGGAAGTCAAAATGAATTGGCCATTAGCATTGTCACTCAAGAAGTCTGTATTTCTAATTTGACATGAGGAAAACCTCCAACAGAATGAACACTTCCTGGTAAATACAACACTTTCCAGCAGTGGGCACTAGAAACATTAATATAAAGATAGAAAAACCAAAGGTGTAAAAACTCCTACATATCTTTTTCGAAAGAGATAATAAGGTAGGTCATGGTGGGTGAGTAACTATGCCATGTTCTATAAAGCTGTGTTCACAAGAACTGCAACTACTTTATTTATGAAGACAGTATGAGGACAACTAATACACAGGATGATATTGTAGTTCGAGGCAAGGTTAGCCATTCTCGAGCACATTAACCTCAATCTTAAATCAAAACAAACTCCATAAGGAGCTCCGCCCCACACATTGAAACTCATTGTGAAGCCAAGGGCATTGTTGTTCTTAGTTGCGTTCACCACTTTGTTAATGTTCCTATTTTTACAGAGTCAGGGCTGTAAGAAAGTAGCAGATTTGTTTTTTAAGGTGAATTTGACAAAAGGTGTATTATCTTACAATTATCTTACTATAGCTGACTATACCTTTTAATTATATGAATTAGATATTAGATTAAGTTGATATCTTTATAGATAGAACTGTAAAACCTAATGTCTCTCTCTTTGTTTTAGAAATGTATATGCATTAACCTTTGTTGTCTAGTTGACTACAACCTGTACAGTAGTATACCGTGTAGTTACCAGACTGGACTCCAATAGTGATACAACTGTGAAATGACTGCCCTCTAATGTTTGACTGTTGCTTGCACATCACCATTTCAATGTTTGGTGTGGAGTTAGGGGCATTCAACCCTGGTCTTGGAAGACCGCTGCCCTGCATGTTGCAGATGTCTCCCTGCTCCAACACACCTGGTTCACATGAATGAGTCGTTAGAAGCCTGATAACGAACCCATTCATTAGAATCAGGTGTGTTGGCAATAATGTGTACATACACATTTGCAGCCTCTCCTGTTTGTTTATTTGGAACCCCACTAGTTACTACCTAGGTAGCGACTTTTCATCCTGGGGTCCACACATGGGAAACAGTATCAAGTCAACAAAACCCTCCCATTTTACTACATACTCCCTTCATAGAGTGTGGTTAGACAATGCTGCATGTCTGTCATCATCACGTCATTGTTGTGCTTGGACTCACATCACCATCCATCCATCCATCTTCATCAGCTTATCTGTAGTCGGGAATCAGCTCCTGCAGGGGAGCCCAAAACTTTATCCAGCTCTGACTGGGGGATCCCGAGGCGTTCCCAGGCCAGACTCACATCACCTCAGCGGTAATTGCACATTTTAATGAACTCAAAATACGAATGTACCAAAAATGCCACGTAAAATATTTGTGCCAATATAGACATACAAACATATACATACTACATACCAACCTGCCTCCTACAGAAATAGCAATCAGTTGGAGGGGGGTTCTGTTGCCCACACGCTTTCATACCGCCATACACATATATCTATACACATGTACAAAAGAAAGCCATGCCATAACCCCACATGAAGATATAATAAGATAAGATACATGAATGCTGACATTGCATTATAGTAGTATATTACATACTGTAACTCTCTAAATAGAAATTAAATATTAAGATTAGCAGTAATCACTGTTCAGACATGTTATACCGTACCCCTGCAGAGTTAATAGACTTTTTAGATGTAATATGTGAAGTACAGTTCTGTTTTCAGGCCATAAAATGCAGATTTTTATAAAAACATTGATGTGTGTCATCACAGATCAATTTTATTGTGCAGTTACACTTAAGTAACTTCTTATATCTTAAAAATCTACAAAATAAAGTATATTATATATTATGGGATGGGAACCGCATTAGTGATGTATGTGGGTTTCCAATCAATTTCACATAAATACAATGTTTAACATTAACATCAAACACGTCCTGGGTGGAAATCTGATATATCCTCCACCTATAAATCATTTTTATAAAATTGTGCAGTGGGTGGGGTCAGCCTCAGAGATGGAAGGTGCAATTACACATTCAAATATACACAGGTAGCCTTGCAATCGTGGTAACATTTTGATATCATAAATATTATTTTATGTAAATATTTACCTATGAGATTCTAGTCAAAGAAAAGCTGTTTTAGTCTGTCAAAGGGGTACTTTGTTGGAAAAATAAGTACTTCTACCACTTCTCTAATGTACATAGTATATGTCTATTTGAGAGAGAGAGGGGGAGAGAGAGAGAGAGGGAGGGATCAAAGCTGAGTGTGTGTGTGTGTGTGTGTGTGTGCGTGACATTTCATCCTCTCACCCTTCAGACTAATGAGAGGGAACGAAGGTTACAGTGACTCCTTTCCGCTGTGGGAAACTGTCATATTTCTGCAGCTTTGTCACTGATTGCGAGGTCACGTCCCATTTTACCTATACAGCATACAAACCTACCAGTGGAAATAATATGGTGGCGGTAATGCGCCAATGAACGCAAACGGCAAGAAGAAGAAGGGAAGGAAAATAATATTAATTTCCGTGATTCCACTCACGCTGTTGGTTTTACTAAGGCTTAACTGGGAAGCCCAATTCACATACTGACATGTAAAATCCATGGCATTCTTTTTTCTTTTTTTTAAACTTATTTGATTAGGTTATAATTAAAATGCAGATGCATTGGTCTAGCACTTAATGGGATAAACCTGTCGACCTTTGGCATTACTTAAGATTCCTGTGATTATTGCATCTTAACTGTAATCAGAACCGCCTTAGGAATAGATAAACATACTGTATGCATTGATAGTGATTCATCAAATAAACAATAGTTACTTCAGCCAAATAAATACCTTAAGTTTGACATCACTTTGAGAACACTTAGTATTCTTCCCCAATTAGAGCCTACAGGCCCTTATTTTGTATAATAAACTGTTTATATACCTCAAAACTTTATATTCAACCAGAATAGGATAAATGGCATGCAAAATATGTCAAATATACCTTTATGCTAAGTGTTTTAAATGCATATCATTTAAAACACTTAAAAACAATAATAATGAACATACATTAAAATAGAAAATGTAAAAGGTAATTAATTAAAAGACCTGCTACTTAATTCAATAAATGTGTTTTGCCATATAAATGTCTACTGAGCCTGTTTCATGTTCTTTGGTGTTGCACAGTTTAGGATCATAATAAATAAAAGCCGCATCCTCAATATTCGCCTGTGCGGCGTTAAGAACAGGCAACGCAGTTTAGGATCATAATAAATAAAAGCCGCATCCTCAATATTCGCCTGTGTGGCGTTAAGAACAGGCAA
>JAODTR010014872.1:9603-26814 GCA_025399935.1 Amblyopsis rosae
CTCAGACAGACAGGTAGACAGACAGGCAGACACCTGGATGGGGTTGTGAGGCTGAGCCTTGGAGCTACACATCTCAGCCACGTGTTTCCGTAGGTTCTGGTGCTTCTTGGGGACCAGGTAGTTGCTGAGTAGCTGGTATGGCAGGATGGTGCCCTCAAAGTGCCTCAGCCCCAACACGATGAGGCTGAGGGCAGACAAACAGACAGACATGTTCTTTATTTTACAGGTAGTACATTTGTCAATAGTTGGACAGGTCATACACCAGCAACAGTAAACGAACGCCATTCTATTAGAGTGGTTACAGCATCAGGTCATCATGACTGCTACCATGTCAACAACATTGTTACACTGCCAAACTAATATGCTCATGGCCTAAATAAATACGTGCTTAATACGTTAAGGGCAGAACAGTATTTTGTTGTTTAAATAAGAGAACAGAAAGAAGATAAAAAGGCACTCAAAATAAATGAACTTGATATAGGAAGTGAGTGCCAATATGAAGACAGACAGACAGGTTGGGTTTCTGCTACGGCTCATCGGAGCATTCTGAGCTACCCTGCATGAGCAGAACGGAAGCTCTGGCCCTATGTTGGCCTAACTGTGCCCCAAAGCCACTCAAGTATAACTGGTCACTGCACATTATAATTCAAAGACTGTAAACAGACCCAGATGGAGCGTGCCCAGGCTAACCCAGAGCCATGGAAAGACAGAGTTGCGCCAACGGAAGTTTGAAATATTCAATGGTCACATGGTTCGTAGAGATGCTAAACCGTTCCAGGAAGAGCTTGGTGGGCAATTTGAATAGATTAATACAGTAATTACTGGGTAATTACTAGTCAATAAATTCATCGATTTACATTTACAATATAATTTATAGAGTACTTGCGGCTAACGTCCGGGAACAGTTTTGAGTTTCCACGATTCGCCATTGCTGGAGATAAGAAAAAAAAAAAACTGTCCATTGGAGTGAATGTAGTTGACGCAACTCTCTTTACATGGCTCTGAGCTAACCTAATCCATTATCTTTTTCACTAAGGACTTTTAGTATTTTCTGACCTTGATGTAATGTACAGAAGTCTTAATGTGTGCTGTGGATGTAGGCACCCTCTCTAAGAGTCACCTCTCTAAGAGTCACTTTAAATAAAAGGTTAAACTAATCAGATAGAACTTGCTTCCTGTAACTAACTAACACACACACACGTGAAAATACTAAAAGGCTACCATGAATAATAACCATTATTATTACTACTACTGTAATATAATAGACGCTACAAACACATGTGCTACACAGTATTTAAGTGTGTGCGTGCGTGCGCGCACCAATCCTCTCCAGGGGTGTAGAGAGCGCGGGGGTTGGGAGGGTGCAGGGCAGGGTCCAGGCTGCAGACGGGAAGTAGCTCTGGGTAGAGAAACACACTTCTGGTGGCAAACAGCCAGGCTGTGTCTGCAGGCAGGCGGGGGAACGCACGACCTGCGCACACACACACACACAACATTATATGAATGCAATAACACCAGTAAATGCTTTTATCCAAAGCTACTTAAAAAAAAAAGTCAGGAATTCTAGAAAAACATTGTAGATGTTTGAGCTCCCAAAAAAAAGAAAAAAAAAACCACCTCTCCTCTGTTGACCAAAATGTAATATCCCGATATAGATTATTTTATACGATACATATCATGATATAGCAAGTTCTTTAAATTAATCCAAAGGCGACCCCCCCCCCCCCCTCCAGGCGTGTGCTCACATTCATAGAATAGAACCATTATAAATAACATGTGGAGGGGCAGCCTCTTATGGAGGACCAGGATGCCATAATAAAAAATAAAGAAATATATATATATAAAGTAATAAAGAAAAGTATAAATAATTAAATAAATATAATGATGGCGGTCTCACTCACTGTGGGTGGAGGGGGTGATGGAGGGCAGCCAGCAGCTCCTGGCGGTGGAGGCAGGCGGTGCGGCAGTAGTAGGAGGAGGTAGAGCGCAAGCTATCTCCTGCTCCTGGACCTCCCGCAGGAGGCTCAGCGCCCCCTGGAGGTTGCAGGCTCGGAAACTGCTGGTGGAGCCCGATGACCCCCCCCCTCCTCCTCCTCCCTGACGACCGCTACCCAGACGCTGGAGCTCCTCCTGGGAGGAAGGGAGGGGAAGAAATAGAGAGAGAGAGAGAGAGGGGGAGAGAGTGTGTGAGGAGAGGAGAGAAAGAGAGGGGGAGAGAGTGTGTGAGGAGAGGAGAGAGAGAGAGGGGGGGTTTACCATCTCTGACACTTCCATTGGTGTCAACTGGCCTGTGTTGGACATGCGTATCTGCTCAACGTATTGACCGTGACATGGAAAACCCATATCCTCTGACTCCTTACGGTGCATTCACACACGAGTGGCAATGCCGTCGCCGGAAAGCGGCGCCTCTCATAGCAAGCCATTCAAAAAAAGGCTGCAGTGCTTGCCAAAGCAAACGGCAAAACATAAGACATGTCCTATTTTTTTTTTTCTTTGGCCGTCGTGGGAGGCCAATCAGAACATAGCGGTAAACCAATAGCAAAGCTAGTGGGCGGGACTACACTCTGAAAGTAAGTAACTGTTGTTGTTCAAAAACTACAGAGGGGAGGCTGTTGACGCTGGCCGGACGGCAAGCAGCCTTGGAACCTTAGGTCCAGCTATCATTTTGCTTTGCTGGGATGTGATGCGAGTAGGGCTGGCTCCAAATACTTGATGGTATTCGTTCCGTTGGGTATGTATTCGATTTTAAATATTGGGATTAGAGTATTCGTTTTGTTTCACATTATGCATGGTCTCTGTATAAACCCACATGTTAATGTCATTGCCTGCCCTACACACACCCTTATTGGCTAATATAGGTTTTTGGACAGCTCTGATTGGGTCAATTGACGCGTCAGTGAAATAAGCCATTTTGAGAGCATGGCTATGTTTAAATGTGCGCGCACTGCAGCTATGCATGGAAGATTACGCCTGCCGGCTAATATAAAATGAATGCAGTATTTACTAATGCAATGTGTTTTGAATGTTTCGATCGGTGGACTACGCGTACTGTTATTGGTGGTCTGGTGGACTACTACTCACTTCATAGTAGGGATGGCACCGATACAATACTGATATCGGAAATCGGTCCGATTCTGACTTACATAGCTGGATCGGTATCGGTGACAATTGGACAGTTGTAACCGATTCATGTGGCTAATCAAATTAAATACATTTACATGCGTAGGTCTACTGTTAAGCACCAGCCATGTCTAACCTACCCAGGCCACACTATCAGCAGCAGGTTTATAAAATGCATCTAAGTCCTAAAATAGAGATTGGCTGTCATTTACTTTGCATTAATTTAACTTAAAACTTAATTCAACACTGGAATCGGATAGGTACTCTGTATCGGTCAATACCCAAAGTGCTGGTATCTGTATCGGGACTTAAAAAACTGGATCGTGCCATCCCTACTTCATAGGTGAGTAGTTTACGCAAAGTTAAAAGCGTTGATTGCCCTTGCTGTTGTACGGTTGTGTGGTATTGAAAACCCCCAAACGGCACTTAGATTTTTAACAGGTTATGAAACATTAATTATAGTAGAGTGTCTTTAATAGAGTTTTTGAGACCGAGCATTGGAATACTCGTTCGGAAAAGCCATCAAGTATTGGAAACCTGTGAAATGGCATTCGGGACAGCTGTGAGGAAGATGTGGTGACAGCAGTGGCATACTGACCAGGTACTGTTTGCTAATGAAAGCTTCGTGCTGAAGGGTGGAAACACGTCTGGTCAGAAGATTGACCTGGGTCAACAGCTGGACGTGCTGAGAGAAACAGAGACACACACACAGTCCACATTTCAACATGTCCTATATGACGATGCATGCTACAGTGTTCTCCTTCTGTTCTCACAGATGTTCATTCAGATATGTGCACATGTATTTGTTCCACAAGGTGGTCATTTTGCATTCAGATGTTACATCTGAAGCCCATTGATTAATTCCACGGCCAAAGTCCCCCCCCCACAGAACAAACCTGTGAAAAGGGTTTTCAGTACCTTTCCACTTGATACCATACATTACATGTAGCTAATCACCTACGCTTAGCCCATAGCATGCATGAATGTCAGTGTCATATTACATCATATTCCAGAGGCCTTTAAAAAATATTTATCAAATGCATCTGTCCTGTGGGTCAATTAGCTGTGTGGTGATAAACTCAATGCAGTTCTCATACAATCCTTACAAAACAGTGAATGTCAACGCCTTCGTGTTCAACCAGTTACATGTTAACTCTGGCACATGTATATGTACAGATTTTGCATTTTAACAGCATTTTGCCATCTATGCCATGTCTAAAGGCAGACAGTCCCTTTACTTTCTGATGTGAGAAATCTACAATAGATATATAGTAGATTATGGGTTTCCTTCTGTGGATTAAAGGTAGTCAGCTATTGCAAGTTAATTGTAAAATAATAACTTTTGTCAAATTCTCCATATATCTCCTCGCATTTCGCTATCATACCCTTCTGTGCGTGATGGAAAAATAATCTTGTACTACACAGCCCTGGCTCCGTAAATAGGAACACAAAAAGTGGTGAACACCACTCACAACAACAACAACAACGACCTTGGCTTTGCCGTGCGTTTCATGTGTGGGGCGGAGATTCTGAGGGACTTTGTTTTGAAGTTGGCAAGCGTTCTTAAGAACAGCTAACCCTGCCTTTAATAAAGAGAAGCAATAGTAACTCACAGCCAAGTAAATCGCTCACCCCTTCCCAGTAAAACCAACTGGCTGCCATCTTGCTTACCTGTTGGATCTGCTGCTGCAAGTGCAGTTTCTGCGAGCGGTCCAGAATCTGGGCGGTGCAGAGGCTGGCTGGCGCCATGACAACAGAGTCGGGCGCGTGGGCATCGTCGGGGGCCGTGTCCTGCGGCGCCCTCCTCTGCTGAAGGGCCTCGTACTGCTCCCTCACCGCACGCCTCCGCTGCGTTAGCATGCTAGCTAACGGTGCCTCGAACCTTCGGCGAGCAGGCAGACAGAGGAAAACTGTGACTGACGGTCCAGTTTTACAGAACGATGCATGTGGTACAATAACTCTAGATAGTGACACTTTGTTCTGTGTCCACCAAACGCCATATTAGCGCCTATTTTCAATACAAACCCCATGTAGTTCACCGCTGCGCGCCCTCGATGCAATAATGCCATGGGCGATCAGCATTTTGCGCAATGACGTTTTTTTGGGCGCTCTTGGCGCTAAAAACGCACTTGGTGAACACAGGCCCGTTGTCACTAATGTGTTTTATCGCACAACGTGTTCTACGGAAGCTCTACTGTGTTTATGCACACTCTACTTGTGGCTATTCCTAAACATCAGACTAGAAACACAGCAGTGTGTGTGTGTGTGTGTGTGTGTGCGTGCACGGCACGCTGGCGTGCGTGCGTGCATGTGTGAGAATGTGAGTCAGAGTGTTTCCTCTTGGCTGAGAACCTTCATCATATTCTGGGTGATGAAGAAGAGCCAGAGGAGACTAATCTTCCTCCCAACCCAAGCAGGAGCAACACTTCTCTGTTGTCCTGTCCCATTAGGAGGAGTTATAAACGTGCTCACACACACACACGCTAGACAGTGTCTAAGAGTGGTTGTGTTCTACCGTAAAGCCTGGGGCACATAAAAGTTTGCCCCAGTCTGCGCCACCTCTTGCCCCTCCTCTTCATCCTGCTTCTCCCCTCCCATGTCCTCCTGGAACTGAACGGGTCAAAGGCTGTCACAGAGAAACGGAGTTGTTGCTGCCATTGTTGCTGCAACATTGGGAAAGTTCAGGGCCCCATGCGTCTCGCCATTCAGGCATTTGCTCAGGTTTCTTTTAGCTAGCTATCCAGCACTTTCCCATGCTGCCGTGTGCAAACGACCATGGCATACAGTGCCCTTTAAAAAAGGTTTCTAAGAGCAGCAATATCTTCAAACTCACTGTATCAAACAATTCCTCCAGGAGCTCGTTGACCTCCTTTTCTGAAAGACACAAAAAAGTGAAGAGGTGCAGATTACACACCGTATTTCACATGACTGCCATTTAAAAAAAAAAAAGAAAAAAAAAATGTTTTAATCGTTTTGCCAGTTTGTGTTTTATGCTGTAATGTATGTCTGTAACTTTGTATGCTGCATTTTCACAAGGTCTCTCTTGGAAAAGAGATTTTGAATATCTGGTAGACTAACCAGGTAAAACAATGGGGAAATAAATAATTTATAAAAAATAAAAACAAAAACACACAACGACCTTCACGGCCAACTACGCAATATGTCGCTATGCCAACAACAAGGAGGAGGCGAGGAGAAGAGAGGAAAGGGGAGAAGGAGAGGACACAAGGAGGAGAAAGCGGGGAGGTCGTACTGGTGATGCGGACGGCCCGGTCGGTCCTGTAGTCCTCCAGGTCCGGTTCTTCGTCCACGTCCTCCTGGAAGTTATACTCTGGGTCATCTTCGTCGTCTCCGTCCTCTGCGACGCCACGTCAAGGGAGGTGGACAGGACAAGTTAGTAGCCTGTCGTTACGTGACGAGCTGCATCTCAGTGAGAATAAAATTTGATTCGATAGTGACTCGAGAAATGTACATTCTTTATACTTTTTTGTACACTTCCGCATTCGATGTTTGGAAGGGCCGGGGGGGACATTGCACCCTTTATGCTGACCACAACGACCCAGTGTTCCATGCAAGTCAATGGGAAGGTCTACGGATTTCACCATGCTATTGCCCATTATTTCTCTTTTAATGGATATTTTGAGAACATTCATTCCCATGTACCTACGATCAATCTAAGGCCACAACGGTATTTCTGCAGCAAACCGTTTTGCGGTGAACTGACTTTGTTTCAGGCCATGCATGGTAGATTTTGCAAGATGCCCCCTTAAGCGTTAAATTGTTGCTGCCATTGAAATGCATTACAACGCGCCATCTTTCAGTCATTAGGCCTGTCACTATAACTATTTTTTGTTGAATGATTAATTGTCCCAGCAATTATCGCGATAAACGATGATATTGTCATTTTAAGGGCAGACAAGAAAAGACAATGGTGGAATGACTATATAAATGTAATCCAAGGAGTCAACAACGGAAGCAGGGAGAAGTTTAACTGAAACACAAGAAACATTTTATATTAATAATAGCATACTACTAACTTAATCCAGTATTTTAGGATGAAAGTGACACTTCATATATTTGGGAGATCGTAGGCTATGTGGGTAAGCAGCGTGCCTTCTAAAGCAAACTTAAAATTGTCATCATTAAGAAACAGCAAAATGTCAACTTACTATAATCATTTCAGGTTTGCAGCGACATAGTCCATATTTTCTGTAGACTAGTAGACATAACCAGCAGCAAAATAATAGAGGTGAACATTCGTGGCGAACATGTTTGCTTTGACCTTGAATGTGGAACTTTTGGTGTAAACATTCCAAACATATTAGATTGAAACTGTCACCCTTCGTCCAGCGTCAATATATGTTCGCCGAGAACTACCTCCTCAAACAGTTAGTTGCGAACTCAAGAAAATTGAAAAATGTTTGCCAATTCTAAACGCACCTCTGCTCTGCTATTGTCGTGTGACATGAATTATTCATTGTGATTGGTTACAACCAGTTTCATTGCTTGGCAATGGAGGTAGGCTACCAACCTCGAAGCAAATAAAACAAATGCCGTATTTTTGCATTTATTATTCTAAATGTAGTGGAATTATGCAATCGTCGGGAAAAATACCTTTACCTAGACAATACAATATCCATTGGCCTTGAGAAACATGTATCAGCTGTCACTGTCTGTGCGTGTGTGTGTGTGAGAGAGAGAAACGAGCACAGGAGTAGCGCAGCACTTTAACTTATGTCTTATGTCAGCGACACGCGTGTAAAAACAATATTGCGGTCAGAACAATTATCGAGGTTATTTTCAAATATCACACGATAAGGCGATATAGTAATTGTCGTGACAGGCCAAATCATTATAAAATCTTTGTCATTAGGGTGTGACCCTTGACCTTCAACATCGGAGGTCATCAGGCCGTGCAGCCAGCAGCTCCAGTGGCGGTCCTCCTCGCGCTGGGCGGAGCCTCCGTACATGTCAGCTGTGATATCGGGGGCCAGAAGCTCCGCCTCCAGTCGGTCCAGGGGCACGTCGCGCAGCGGCCGCTTGGAGCGCGTCCGGAAGGCCACCAGCCCGCCCTGCTGCTCACCATCGCCCCCTAGAGGCTAGGAGGGAAACGCGCAGGCAGAGTGACAACAGGTGGGGTTAGAGCAGTGCTTCTCCCCCCAACCTGTCTGAGCACCGGAACACTTCTTTCACCTGTCGATGTCTGCTCTGTGTGTGTGTGTGTGTGTGTGTGTGTGTGGGGCGCTTTCTAACAGGAGCAGCACAACATGGCTAACTGACTCATGTCAGCAAAACAGATGTATATACAGCAGGCAAATTATTGAGGTTATGTCCATATATGGCACGATAAGTCGACATAGTAATTATCATGACAGGCCTATTTCCATGTGAAAACTCTGAACCCTAAGGGTCTTTTGGCTGTTCTCTCTCTACTTTGATATTATGGCTTCTAAAAGCATTTCCGTAATAGCTATCAACAAATGTATTATGTCTCTGACATCAGCTACAATTAGGATAATATCACAAAACACTTTTGAGAAACGTAACTCCCTGTTTATGCTTTAAGAACGCAATGAAATGATTAACGCCTAACACTAACCCCCACATTAATGTTTATCTGCAGATATTGATAAAGACCCATTCATTTGATTTAGGAGTGTTGGAATAGGGAGACGTCTAAAGCATGCAGGGCAGGGGGTCCCGGGGACCGTGGTTGGGATACACTCCCTCGGTGGTGGTGCGAGGGTGCGGCCGTACCTGGTAGGAATAGGAGCAAGCCGGGTCGGAGGCCTCCAGCTCCTCTTCCACGGCGTGGAGGCTCTCCAGGAAGGCGGAGTCGCCGGGGGCCGGCGGTAGAAGCTGTTGGTGGGGCGGTTGGGTGGTGCAAGAGGGAGGGGGGGGCGGGGGACCCATGGGGATCGCCTCCACGCCGAGGTGTCTGGGGCCGTCGGCTCTCAGCTGCGGGAGAGCACACAAACCATGTGGTGTGGGTGTTGCATCACTGCTTCCATGCCAACAGGCGTTGTTCACATATCTGTTGATTATGATGACTGTGCCAGTTGTGTATTTAGTATTGTCTTTTTTGCCGGACTGTGTGTAGGGACCTATATAAGCAGTTGTCGCTTACCGACAGACTGACCTTCTTGAAAAGAGCAATCGCTACATTCCAGTAGCTTAGGTGGCGGTAATGCACCATGTACACAGTAGGTTGCGGTAGACCTGTCACGATAACTATTTTTTGTTGGGCGATAAATTGTCCCAGAAATAATTATTGAGTTTAAACAAGACTAAATGCTGAATCTTTCGACTTCGATCACAATATTATACACTATGTTCTATCATGCTACACATGAACTCTATTGAGTCATGTCATACATATACAGCCTTTATCCAAAGTGTGTGTTTGTATGTGAAAGAGGCCGAGAGCGAGAGAGAGTGAGTGTTTACTCTTGGCTGAGACCCGTCATCATATTCTGAGTGACGAAGAGGAGACTAATCTTCCTCCCAACCCAAGCAGGAGCAACACTTCTCTCTTGTCCCATTAGGAGGAGTATAAACGTGCACACACACACACACACACACAGCTGTTGAGTGTGTACGTGAGTACGCAGCGTTTATTTTCGTTGCTAAATACCAATGTTTTCTCTATTCCCTTTCGTCTTTAGTGCATTTCAATAGTATCCCATTTGTTGTTAAACATTTCAGAGCATGGTCACTAAGGTGTCTGGATTGAGCAGTCTATTATTACTAGACTACTACTATCATCTACAGTTATTGATTGTCTAGAGCAGGGTTCTCAAATCCTGGTGCACTGCCCTGCATGTTTTAGATGTCTCCCTGCTCCAACACACCTGATTCAAATGGATGGAGCATTATAACAAGCTATTCATTTGATATCAGGTGTTGGAGCAGGGAGACATCTAAAACATGCAGGACAGTGGCCCTCCAGGACCAGGATTCCCCACCCCTGCACTAGACGATCCTACCGATTTATAAATCATAAGAGACACCTAATGACAAGTTAAATATAGGTTTTACTGTTTTGATCGTTGTGTGTGGAGGGCAACGATTTGACCAAAACAGCACACCACACACACCAACCGATTCTATTCCCGAACAATCCCAGTCCTGAATTCCGGAAATCTCTCAAATATCCTGCAAGAAACAACGTGACCTTAGCGTAAACAAAGACGGTGGACGAGCTTTCGCAACCGTTTCTTGGGGAAAGAAAATGAATGCATTATCCCCGCCTCAATAAAATACACACTTCTCTATGTGATTACAATACTTGTGTGATTACTTGCTGGTATCACTTTAAATCAGCATAGACAACCAGCTGCCAGCGTACTTGGCTGTGATCGGCGTTCCCAACACACTACTGGATTTTGGATTATAAATATTGAACATGTTTAATATTTGCGATGTCGGATGAGGGAGGCTCCGATCATTGAAAACCACTCTCAACATGGCACCGATCGGTAGAGCAATCAACAAATCTGGCATCGGAAGGGGGATATCGACATAGAATCGGGCTAATTATGCTGTAGTGTGTGCCCGGTCACTCTCGAGAACACTTGCTAACTTCGAGCTCAAATCAAAACGATATCCCTCCGCAGAGCCAGCACACGCATTGAAATGCATTGTGAAGCAAGGCGTAGTGCTATGGCTTTGTTGTTGTGAGGCGTGTTGGCCACTTTGTTTATGTTGTGTGGGAGTATCAGATTATTTTTGCAACACGCAGAGAAGGGTAAACTACAAACTACTATAAACTTTTTCAACATGCACAGACAACCCTAAGATAGCGAAATGCAAGGAGATATTTGGTGAAATGTACAAAAACTGCATTAGCTTACAAATAGCTTGAAATAGCTGACTATATCTTTAACTAGCAATGTTTAAAACAAAAGCATCTGTGACCAGGCTGCTTATATAGACCCCTACCTGTCTGTATGTCTGCTGGTCTGTGACACGGTTGGGGGTCCGGCACAACCTGGGGGATGAAGAAACGCTGTCCGCATCGCTATGAAACATCTGTACGTACACACACACACACACACACACACACACACACACACAGTAGTTAGTCTATGTGATAGACAAACAATCTTCTCTACTGAACAACTCAAATATAAAAAACAAAACTCCCTGCTTCCTTCCTCACCTCCTCTGCCGTCTCTTCCTCCTCCTCCTCGTCAGGACAGTACTCTTCGTCTGACGAGTCCTCGTCGTCCTCCAGCTCCATGTCCACGAACTGAGGAGGCTGACACACACACACACACACACATAAACACGTGTCACACTATTTTACAAATACTGTGTGTAATAATAAAATACAAAACGTATAGAGTGATTGTGGGGAGATAAGGGGTTAACAGACCTTGGCTGCAGGCTCCATCTGAGGGGAGACATCTCCATCGACCGTCTGCTTCCAGACCTGAAACAGAAACGTAAAGCCCATCGCAATGATTCCATCATGTCTGCTTTAATAAGCAGTAGTGGACAATGCCTTACCGTCCCCTGTTCAAGCTCTTGCCTGAGTCTAGAGCGAGTCATCTTAGGTTCCTGAGACAGAGACACACACACAAACACACACCAGGGTTAAAAAAAAAAATCAACTGAGAATCACGTGTCACCCATACAAGATTAAATCTTATATGGGGTTCCTCTGTGGCAGAATCACAACAGCAGTGTTTTATAGTGTGACACACTCACAAACATGGGCAGGTCTCGAGTCTCCATGATGGCTGCCTTCATCATGGCCACAACATGTTCATTAGTCACCACTTCCTGTACACACACAACTTTTCTTTTTAATTTAAATCTTAGATCAGATATCTACAAAGAAAATGTAAGGCATTTACAGTCAGTCATTCTTGCTAACTTTGAGCTCAAATCAAACCAATATCGCTCCGCGGTCGACCGCGGTGGCGTCTCGCACGATGAAATGCATCGTGAAGCAAAGCGTAGCGCCGCGGCTTTGTTGATGTGAGCGGTGTTCGCCACTTTTTTTGTGTTGCTCTTTGCGGAGCCAGGGCCGTGTAGGAGTATCTGCATTTTTTTTTCAACAAGCACAGAGAACCTTAAGATAGCGAAATGCGAGGAGATATTTGGTGAATTTGACAAAAAGTGTATTAGCTTACATTTAGCATGCAATAGCTGACTATACCTTTAAACTGTGGCACCTGGGGCAAAGAGTTGTGCATGGAAATATAATCAGATAATGAGCTAAATAGTATACATACACTGTTGAGATTGGATGCCTAAAATCACTGCTTTACCACGCACCAGAGCTGATCATTTGCTTTTGTGAATGGGCTAAAAATCCATGTACTGTAATATTTAGTTGTGTCTTTGTGTTGCTACAATGAAAACAAGTCAAATGTTGTCAGCTGGGTTTTAAACTAAGGACTAATAATAATAATAATAATAATAATAATAATACATTCCAGATTCCAGAACATTATAACTCACATGGAGAATGTTACGGATGTTCCTGGCAGTCAGGTTGTGCTGTCTGGATTTCCTGTCCAGATCCTGGTCCAGCTGTCCAAACTCCTCGTCGCTGGAATCTGCATTGCTGCTGGACATAGGGGATGTAGGGGACAGGCTGGTGCCCTGAGGCCTTCTGGGAGCTGGCACCACCCCAGTCCTCTGCTCATCTGCTTTAGGACAGACACGTCAAGGAGAATCAGCAACGTGATGATAGATGAGTTAAGTGTAATTGTTCGTCATGAGGATAAAATGTTAGCTGCACCCTACATTGTGTGGTTTGAGTCACGTCAATTGTATTTATAGAGCCCTTAATCACATTGTAGTCTCAAAGGGCTGAACAGCCTTTCACATGGACCAAATAACACCCCCTCCTTGAGCTGTAAACTAATGCTGCAATCCATTGCAGGTCGGAAGTCGATATTTCTGAGTCTGTGTTACCGTTCGTCCAATCTAAATGTGTGCATCTACTCGGGATGTTCATGGCAAGTCTCTAAACTTCACCATTTGGCACCTACCGCTGCTTGGTTCAGTGCGCTGTGGGTGTCTAATAACTATAAATTAGGCTATTTGTGCATTATTATTATTATTAGCATTAGTGAATAGAGACCCTTACACTAGAGCATCTGATTTAAGACATTATCACACTTTAACAGACAGGAGTAGGCTATAGACTATCGCATGCTTGCAAATATGTTTCACAACACAAACGCTATATAAAAAGGAGGAACATTGAACAAGTTTATGCGTATTGCCAACTGTGCGCTCCCACGCCGCCACATTGCTGTGAAGTCATGTGTGTTTATATCGCCGAAGTCAGCCTTGAGAAATCTTGCCCGGGTTTCCTACATGGAATTCCGACGCGAGTGAGCGTTCCATTGTATTTTTCCGTGTCAGGGTTGTTTTTCCAGAGTTATGAGTACAATGCATTTCACCATTAATAATAACTTTGCACTGTGATGAGACAGATAAATGCTTAATCTAATTTTGACAAAATTCCATGTCACATCCGTTAAAAACATTATGTGATTGAAGTGTAATCGTTTCATCATGAGGTTAGGCTCTGAAGAGGACTTTGTTTCTGCAGTCCTACCAGAGTCATCTGAGTGATGATTCTCCTGTAGCCTGTACACAGCGTCTTCTCCATGGCTCGAGATACTTCTGTCCAGCATGGAGACGTGAATCATCTTGTCCCCAATCATACCTTAAGTATAACAAGGAGAATAATGTCTTCTTTAAGTTATCACCCTAACCTACAGAATGTGAAAGCTTTTAAACACAGATTGCATGTGCAAGAAGCATGACATATAATATTATTAACATTGGATTACATTTTACATTATGTTTTATTATAACATTTTAATTAGCTAAGTTGAAGTGAGTTATGTATTCAACTATGCAAATAGAAGGCAGGGTGTTATTAAGATGGTCCTTATGTAATTTTGTGCATGCATAATGTATGTTTTGAAAGTGCATTCATTCTGCATTTTTTACATTCAAATGTTTTCATTGAGATATACAATGTCTGGAGTATTGTTTACACATTAACAGGCCAGCAGTAAAATACAGCTTGTGCCAACTATATATTTGGATGCCTCATAGGACGGGACACCTCAGCCTTTTTTTCCTGATGACCAGACCATCTCCAAAACACCAATATAATGCTACCAACATGTTACCAGCACCATAAGTTAGCCAATCCATTTCGAGTTGAGTGATATGATTCAAAACAGTACAATTATACATTATTACGACAGGTAAACATTACTAAAAATATTAAGCTACTAAAACTACCGGTAGTGGAGTTTGTATTACAATTTTACGAGCCAAAACTGATGTTTGCTAATCGGCTACGATACTGGCTAGCCTGTTAGTGAGGCTGTTTATATCTTCATCATTGTTTATTTTGTTATGCATTATGTCAACGAGGTTTACAACTATATAGCACGTACTGTGGTAGTATAATTCGATTAAAACGGATTATTAACATATAATTAAGAGACTTACCCTCACACTGACTCTCGTAGCCATAAGCGCTCAAGTGAAATTACTACAAGAGTTGAACAGAAAACCTCCTGCGGAATCAAGCGAGCAGGAAGTGTTACTTTCAAAGTAAAGGCTCAACCTGTGAAGTAATTACTGAATACTGAAAATAAAGTGGGCCATCATACCACAATCATATGTGTAAAACGTCCTTTACATTTTAGTTCTATATTGAGAATGTTTTTTTTTTTTGTCAGGAAAAGTCTCAAAGTTATTTATGGTGGTCCCCATGTTCACAAAGTTCAATACACCATGAAACGGCACCTCTATATTAACCAAACTTAAATTATCATACCAACGCTTCGAAACGTGTTCATACTAATAGATATATTTCTCAACAGCTGCCAGTAGAGTAGCCTGCTCACTGCTCATGCTTATTCTATTTTGAAATGTAGGCATGCGCTTTTCCGGTTCTGGTAGATTGACGCCATTTTCAAACTGCAAGCGCGCGCCAGTAATGTGGTCAATTAACCGCGTCACACTATTTACATAATTGTTTGTTAACAAATTGGTAACATTTAATTCGTTTAATTTATTTTATTCTGAAGTCCCGACTGAAATCCTCTTAGTTAGATTAGCAAAGTTTGACATGATAGACTACTGTTGGCAAATATGAAATGTCCAGCAAACTGTTTTGTTTTCATAAAAGGCGACTATATCGGGTATTTCAGAATGCATATCGCTGATAGATTTCCAGGTGAGTTTAGTTAGTTAGTTACTTGGTTAGTTTAGTCTGTATGTATAGCTACTTTCATTTAACATTGAATTCTACGAATACAGACCATAATGTTTTTTAGAATTAAAGGACGTGACTGTTTACTATAGTATACAATATGTTTTACGATTAAGTAGTATGCAGCCGAGAACATGTCGCATTTATTGTGACGTAGCCTATAATTGACAAGTCGTCAGACATTTTGCGACTATATTTTATTGTAGTTTATTTACAATGAGTGACGTGCCCATTTCATTTAGATGTGTACGTTAATACAATTCTTGTGCTATGAATTATTCTGCGGACATTATATTTAATCAAAATGTGTGTTAAAGCGAACACTTTTGATGTTCTCATCAAAACAAATCGTTAGCTCATCCGTTCTAATAGCCTAGCTTAGAGAAGCTATACGGTACTCGTACAACTTCAGGAATGAGAAGCGGAAGATGCGTACAGTATATTTGTATCTGACAGTTTTTGTACAACGTATACTGCCATAGTCTAACGTTGCTCAAACAGATTAATCCAGACACTACTGGGGCTGTTAAAGAAGACTAGAGATGCTTAATATTCCCAGCCAATCCTTCCCGGCGCCGGGTTCCCAGCAGAGGATCGCTCCGGCCGGCCAGTCGGGCAGGAACAAGGTGGGTTAAATGAAGAGCTGATCAAACGAGATCTCTGTTTAATAGTTCTTTACTGTTTTTAACCTGGACATGACATTTGAAATAGAATGGGGAAATTATCTCTTACTTACTGACTTACTGTGGACAATTGTCATATCATACGACTTTACTGTTGTGTTCAGATAAATGTGTGATAGATCTTTATTATTGTTATGCTGCCTACTTTCCCTTACGTAAATTAGGCTCAGGTAAATGTGGCCTGCAGCAATAAACTCCTTGGCGTATTGTCTAAAAGCCCGTAGTTGTTGACTTAATGTTGTGTGACCCAGTGGTGTTACTTTAATGTTACAGTACAGTTACTTTGGAATAAAAACGTCCACGCTCTTGTCGAGAGATGACCGCAGTGTGCATATTGTCTAGTTTCCCATGGATTTAAATGCCCCATTAGGTGGCACTAAAGCCCGGCCATAGTTTGATGGACTGGATCCGGTTTGCCAAGAGTGGACGAGACCTGACCGGGCTGAGAGGGCGCCTCATCGATGTCACGGAGGACGAGCTGAAGAAGCACAACGCGCGGTCAGACTGCTGGACCTGCATACGAGGTTAGACCAGGTTACCCTGTGACGTGACGAGAACAATTCAAACGGTCAATACATGCATTAAAGGTGGAGTCAGGGATGCTGGACAATGATTGTTGCTATTTGAGCTCGATCAAAACAAAAACAAATCTCCCTTGATGCCATAGGGTTCTCCCTCAGAGGCTCCGCCCCTCCTGCACACTGGGGACACATTGCCAAGGCTGGGATAGTGTCGTGTGGTGTGGTCTGCACCACTTTGAGTGTGTTCACATTTACAGAGCCAGCCAGGGCTGTGTTGAAATACAGGGATTACATTTTATTTTCAGTGCTCACGCACAACCAAAAGCTGTGAGGAGATATTTGCTGAATTTGACAAAAAAAAAAGTGTATTAGCTTACAATCGCTGACTATACATTTTTACACATAAACTGCCAGTAACACAGTATGATACCGCAGGCCAATAATATACAGTGGTGATGATCTTAATCATCATCATGGTTACCATGGTGACAATTTCGAACTTCCATTGGCGTAACTCTGTTATTTCCATGGCTCTGGCGTGAAGGCGTCCATCCATCCATCCATCTTCATCCGCTTATCCGGAGTCGGGTCGCGGGGGCAGCAGCTTCAGCAAGGGACCCCA
>JAODTR010014882.1:0-26801 GCA_025399935.1 Amblyopsis rosae
GCAGACACACTGAGTGCCTGCCCCCTGTTCTCTAAACTATCAGACTCCGCACCCTCTATAAATGTTCTATCCTGTATATATATAATAACATTGTATGCAGCAAAAATAAATGACTTGCCTTAAGCTGAGAACTATTTTGTGGTTAAAAAAAACTTTGAGATGCTCTCTGCTACACCTCCCTCCGCACTATCTTGTATTTCACGAACAACAATTATATACGGCAGGAACTTGATGTAATGAATGAAATGATGTGTCAAAATCACATTGTCTTGATCTGGTAATAGTCCTGCTTAGAGACTCAAATGGCTTCCACACATTAAATGTGCAGTACGTTTGTATATATCTGCTCAAAATGATCACTCAAACTAGCGCATAGTCCAGGCCTGCTAATCCCTCTACTTTCTCTGTAGTTTGAAATACACACATCTGCGTTCATTAAAACTTCCGTTGCAAGACTGCAAACATGCCAGTCAGCACTTCATCTTTGGGCCTTAAGCGCATCATCCAGAAATGCAGCCATTTGCACTTTATATAAGCCTAATATCCCCACCTAGTTATTCTAAGATCTGCTGCTAAATTTGTCCCTCATTTCCTCATGCTAAGCTTAAGCCGTCAAACCAGTAATGCAGCTTCAAGAGCCTTCAAGAGCCCATCTCTAAACATATTTATGTATGTGAGTGTGTGTGTGTGTGTGTCGCGTCGCAGACCAGGAAGTCCCTTAAAATATACTTTTCACGGGAGGTCTGGCCAAAATAGCATTAAAAAATTGCTAAATTGATAAGCAATAAAAACAATTTAGAAATAGCAAATTACAGGTTTTTTTTTATCAGCTTTGAACCTTCCCACAGAGATTGATTAATTAAGTTGTAGCAACGCAAGCTATACTATAGTAGTATACTATAGTATATGAACTATTTGAAATTTGAAACGAATTGTTTATACTAAAATATCAGGGTGTAAAATTAAATATGTACAAAATTACTGTCCACTCTAATATTTTCTATACAGCAACTGTCAGCAAGAAATTGCTAAAGTTGCAAATTTAGTATAAAGTATAAAGTTCAAATATGTTGTTCAAATATTGTTATTGTGAAATTTAGGCCTGTTTCTATGCTGTACAGTATTATGGTTCCTGTTTTAGTACATTTTAAATGTGTTTGTAGTTTCATTACAGTTGCTCAGTGACTTTAGTTTAAAGCAGCCAGCCAAACTGGCACATTTACAGACATGTTTAATAATGTGTGCCATGCCAGTCTTTTTAAACTGCATACATAAATAATCAAATAGTCAAACCATTTGACAAATGACAGCGGAATAACTGCTGGTTGAGATGCCATGGTTACCCAAGTTTGGAGAATCCACTGAGGTCACGAAAAAGCTTGCATTGCAAATACCATATCTGTAAGTCATCTCATTCAGCTCTGCTGGGGTTCCTTCATTTGAAATGACTGACTTTTTGAGCAAACACACTGTGTTGCATGTTCTGAATAGCTAACCCGAACATAAATGTCTAAAGTGTGATGATTTAACAGGATACACGCTGTGCTTTCGCCTGTCGGTTATATTTTAAGATTGGTCTATGAAATATACATAAGAGAAGAAATGCCCTCATCCCATAGAGGGCCAACATGTTTGTGTCATAACAGACAACAGTGGTTATACAGTACATACAGCACAAGTTCATACACCACCACATATTATAACATTAAAGGTATTGTCAACGATTGTAAGCTAATACACTTTTTTGTAAAATTCACCAAAAGTCTCCTCCTTGCATTCTGCCATTTTTACAATTCGTTGTGCGTGCTGAAAAAACAATCAGTTTCTTCTACGCTAACCTGACACACCAGATATCTGTGTCTGTTAAGAGACGTTCACTGAAAGGACAGGCGCTTTCAAAAAATAAATGTGCAGGTGATTGGATGAACCTGTGAACAACCAGCAGTCTGTTTTTATCCAAGCTTGCAGTAGAAAAGAGTAAAAACATTTTCCATTTAGAAAAGCCTTTGCTCTTATTATAAATTCTAATAAAACCAATGCTATATTGTATTTTGACTCGAAACTGTTTTCAAGTCACCATATCACACGTAAACCACACCCATAGCTATACTATGACGCTGATTGGCAACACACTAAGTGTATCGGCCTGAAGCATCTAAATTTCCAAGCTCTCCAGAATGATTATTGCGGTGAAGTCAAACTGAAGCTACGTCTACACAGCCCTGGCTCTGTAAATAGTAACACTAAGTGGCGAAAACCCGCTCAACAACAATACACAAAAACCCTATAGCCTTCGCAATGCATTTCCAATGTCTATGCCATTGAAGGGAGAGGTTAATAATGAGATTGAGAATAACTGACCCTGTCTTATATAACAGTTGTCTAAGACAACAGTAGTAGATTACTCTACAGCAAATTAGTATATTTCTCAAGAGTTTTGATACAATATATAATAAATAAGTATGTGGCATAAATTATCTTTAGTTTCAGCACATACATGTACTGTATATGTGCACATACATACATTCATACATACAATACAGTACATACATATACATTATATATATACCTGTATACAGTATACAGTTTATATATATGCACAGTATGATGTACCCATTGCTCCACATACTACACTGTATATGTGGAATCTGTGTGTTCCTAATAAATGTGATTAGTATATACTGTACATATACATATATATTGTCCGTTGCTCCACACAGTATTAACACAGTACAATATACATTTTATTTGTATACAACTATTGCTCAATTTACTGTACAATATATATATATTGCATATAAATTAATCTGGGTATTTTTATAAATGTGATTAGCATATGTTATACAATCTATAGATCATTTGTTGCTCCACACAGTGTACACACCACTGTATATTATACATTTTATTTGCATACAACTATTGCTAAACTTACTGTGCAATATATATATAGACTGTATATAAGGTTGGGGTATTTTTATAAATGTGATTAGCATATGTTATATAGAGTCTATAGATCATCTGTTGCTCCACACAGTATACAGTATACAGTATACACACAGTATACACAGTATATTATTGGTCTGATTGAGGTATTCTGTGATTTTCCCAGAGTGCTTCAGGCCAGCAAAAAAGGGTTGGGGTGGGGTTGGACGTCGTAGCTTGTTGTCGTCCCCCATCACGTCAGCCATGGCTGCCAACGAGGCCTGGCTCTCTGGCCCATTACCTCACAGTGGTGGACAGGACAGACACAGTCCGTGACCCCCGTCATGCGCTGGCCACGACAGTTGGACACAATCGGGGCTGCGTGCGTGGCGGTGGTCTGTGTTGCCTGTGACCCCGAACGGTGGAAAAAACAAAATGGCAGTCAATTTATAGATGAATCTAAATGATCTAATTACAATGAATCAATTCATTGCCTGACCAATTTCATTTGAGTTTTTAAAGTGATTGTCTTTTTCATATTAACCTCAAACTGGTTCCATGTAAGACAACGATAAACTATTCCGACGATGGGTGGGGAGAAGACAAGGATAATCATTGATTAGGTAAATGCTTTCCGAACAAAAGTGACCTTTTAGACTAATTTGTTGAGGAGCGTTAGCATTCATTATACATTACGTATATAGTTAGCTCAGTAATTAAAATGTTTACTTAACAACCCATTTTCTCATTTTGTTCTCGTAGCAGTATGCCTGCCTCTTTTGTCTTCGTTAATTTGTCTTTCACACAAAAGGCACTAATTAAAGATCTCTAGATATAGCAATCATTAATAGAGAATGGCCTATAAACAAACGAACACCGGGGGAAGATAGATATTTGAAATTCTCTAACAATTCAGGGGTCTCATTTGGATTCTAACCTAAGGAAAGAGTCAAAACTGTATGAAAAAGTTGATTGACAAGTTAAAGATTTTTTGTTTTTGAGACTTTCTCCTCCGGGGCTCAGAAGAGGCCAGTTTAATAGACGTGGATAGAAGTGCCAATCTTTCAGATAACTTTGAAGTGATTAACGAGGAATTACAATTTTTTTGGCGATTCGGGTGCCAGGTGCAGATAAAAGAGCGATTAATGATACAAGTTGATTACACAATTCACTTTTGAGTGCAGTGTGTTTCTTCAGAGTTTAATCAAGAGCTATAGAACGTACAGGGATTCTGTCAACAGTTTCCTCATTGCGAAGTTCAGCGCAGTATTGCGGATGCTGTCCTTACTGAGCATTTATATTGTCAAGACTGTCAGGTTTCATGAACTATATGAACTGATGAAATACGGAGGCAATTGTTAAACAAGTGGCCTCTTGGGAATCCCTACAAGATTGTGTCTGACGTGTGTGATGTGTACAAGCCGTCGTGTTAGCACAAACGTGCACGCACACACACAAACAGTGCAGATTAAACCCTATTAATGCAAACGCAAAGTGGGAGTGACATCCAGTTGTGTAATGAGAAATTTAGCATGAATCCGAGCCTGATTATCAACTGCAAATTTACTGTAATGCCGGTAATCAGAGGAGAAGCCGAGGAGGGGAGAGAGGAGAGTCGAGCAGCCCGCTGCATCCCGGAGCACTTATTAAATCGTACCTGCCATCTTGCCTTCACCAGAGCCCTGATACGACACTATTTCAACCTCTTCAAATTATATGACGATTGACCTTTTTTTAATATTCATCTTACTCGGAAAACACAAATGAATATTAAAACGCCAAAAAATGATGTTCGGCCCCTATGGATTTGCTGTAGCCTGCTATTATCCCATCCATCCCAAGGTTTTTATTGCTGTATTCTCTCAGAGTAGGCTACTGTAATACTGTACATCCCATGTCACAGCAGTGAGTGCTGAAATCGCCTGGTAATATTCTTGTTGCCACGGGTGTCGGGTGAGCTCGTCAGGTGTCGGAGGGTTAATCAGGAAAATTAACTTATCATCTTCCTGGATGGAGTAATTAAGGGCTGCGGGATGAAATCTTCACATAATTGAGGATGAATAATAAGGAAGATGCATGCACTCGAGAGGGAGAGGGGGAGGGGGGGGTGGAATCATGGCTTGCTAATTATAAGACGACACATTTGATACATGCAGGAAAAACTGTGGCACACTTCTATCTGTGTGATATAGGCCTACAGTAAGGCGAGGTAATGAGATGAAGAATATACCGTAGTCTGCTCACTATAAACAAATGCTCTTTTCACACCTGCAAAGAAAATGCTCCCCTATTAATAAACTACCCTACGGTGCTAATAAACTGGTCACATATGACTAAACCAGGGCAGTGTAGATTTATTCAATACACAGAAATAGATTTGTTTAATGCACACAGCAGAGTGCACAGTGTATTTATACTTAAAAGGCCAGGAGAAGTTCCAGAGTGAAGAAAAAATAAATAAAAAGCTGAACGTAGTACAGCATTAAGGATGACAGCCACAATAATTTACAAGCGCATTTTCAAACATAAACAACATGCCACAGTAATGTGGAAACTTCAACTATCTATCACTCATATCAGTAAAACTAACTACTGGGCTGCAAATTAAAACAGGTTTACCTTCTGTTCCATTAAGTGCATGGCAATTTGTTGTCGGTCATTGCTAAGTATTCCCAGAAAGCTTCTGTAACAGCAGCGTTTAGGAGCGAAGAGAGTGACAGTTGCTTGTGTATCTTACTACTTACTACCCCCAACCATGCTGTTTCAATGACAGCAACCCATATGTCACGAAAATACCAACGACGTTATGCAAATGCACCAGAACTCTTGCTTGTGAATTAGTAGTGTTACTGTACATATACGACGCTATCACCCAGGTGTTCCAAATGAGCTAGACATTTGTTTTTTTAGATTTTTACATGAATTGTGTTTTTAATTGTTTTTAATAGATTCTGATTTCAATAACACGTTAGTAGCTACAGTACAGTGCATATTACATACTTAAGGAGGCCAGGTACCTTAGGAAGACATTGGTGGAAGCATAAATCTTGTCTGTGTACTGTAGTAGCAGGAACTCAATAGGCACCAGGCATTGATTGCTAATGTTGGTTTAATGTGCGAGACACACCACAGGTATTATTAGGGCCATTATGTCTGCCAAAAAGATGGCATCTGTCTCCTCTGCATTTTCTGCATGGCGAGCGCATGAATATGGCAAATCAATAGAGAGAATAGCAATCATGGGAACCTGCTGGAGGAGGCGCAGGGACAAGTGGGGAGCCGGCGCAGGCTGTTCAAAGGGCCACACGGAGCTTTGCACAGGCCCCGCTCGATTTATCGACCGTCGAAATCAACGGTGGCAAACGACATAGCGGTTCTCCTCTTTCAGTATTAGACTCCATTCATACAGGGCTTTTATCCTCCCCACCGTACGTAGTGACAAATGGACATAATGTGTGCCTGCCCACTGCTCTATTATTTGTTTATTTATTTATTTATTTGCCCTTCTGCCCCTCCTTCATGTCCGTTGTTCAGTTAGGAATCTCTCAAATGTATCTAGACGGTCTGAGGTATCTGGAGTGAATTCACTGTCACTGTTTGTAACCGCCCGGCTGGTATTCACACCTCACCCACGCGACAACAACCCCAAACACAGAACAGATGCTTAAAGAGGAGATGGATAGAGGCTCGGCATGAGATACAGCAAACAAGATGCCTTATTTTTGTTATTAGATTTTTCACAGCACATGCTTCTGCAGTGTTTTAGGAGTATTCCAACGGTCCTGTATGTAATAATTTAACCTAACGGTGATAAAGTGGGTTGGAGTGCACTGTGTTTTAAAATAAGCATGTATTCCATCATAATTTGTTGAGCCACAGATGGTAAAATGATACAAATAAATACAATCTTATCTTATTAATGCTTACTTATGTTTTGTTAAATTGTTGTCTTGTTGTTCTGTAGACTTACTGTATTGTGAGTCTTGAAAATAATAAATATATATATATATATATATATATATAACAACATTGTTCTGCATGAACACCATCCACTCAAACTTTCCACTCAACCCTTCCTTATTTATCTGAACATGAATACACATTTCAGATGGTCATCATTCCACTGGAAGTCGCCCTCCTTTAATAATCGCACCAACAAATTATGGATGTGTAAATAAATATTTCAGCCTTTAAATCTTCAGGTCGACAGTCTTGTCACCCAAAGATGCGATGCTCCCCAGATACTGTAGATAACTCACCAGTCGACGTTGAACAGCTGATGATTTATTCAGTCCTAGAAAAGGTTATTTATCGCTTTCATAATTACATTTGGTATATTGGTGGGGGGATTGTCACGGTGAGATTAATGAAGTCTCATGCGGTCAGAATGGGGATCGACTAAAGAGCAGCTGTTTCTCAACCTTTCAAATATTGCTTGGGTTATCACAATAATCACATATTAAAAAGCAAAATAAATTACAATAATAACTGCCGGACATATAGAAATATACAGACTACAGAAAATATGTAATTGTATGTGTACAGTAGGCTACATGTTGTATGTGTGCATTATAAAACATTGGCAACAATCCTCAAAGATCCCTACTAAATCACTTTACAAGACCATGATTTGTTCTCTTGGATGAGACGGAGAATAATATGCTCATTAGTATATATTGATTAAATGTCACCAATTCAACGCAGGAGGTGGGGATTCTGAAGATGCGACGAAAAGCAACATAGCATGTCTGCAAATGGCTTTTAACTACAGCATTGTGACCTATAAATATGAATGAAAGTGACTCGATGCTATAGTAACTAAACTTTAAATGCATGGAAGGTATGGCAGGGTTGAATGTGGCCGGTGCAGTCACTCTGACGTGTACAGTAACATCATTTGAGGTGTTAGGTGAGGAGAGGCAATGGGCAGCAATGCAAAGCAGGGGTTACAACACAGGTTGAACACAGTGGTTAATCCCGTCATGACAATGACACGTATACAGTACACGAAACTTCCACTGCCAGCCTATGAGCAAAGGCAAACAGTGTTGGTTATGTGTATGTGTGTTTAAATATACAGTATATGTATATATTCAGTTTATATATGTATTTAGTTATATATATAACTGAATATACAGTATATAAACTGAATATATAATGTGTGTGTACAGGAGCAACTATATCCGCTAGTGCTACGCTAGCTAACCGTTCTCTGTGAGCACTGAAAACGTAACCAAGTGAAAACGGTGCAGACCACTCACAACAATTCCCTAGCCTTTTTAGAATGTGTTTCCAGTGTGTGGAGGCCGGGGGGGGGGGGGATCTTGTGAGTCACCACCCCACAGCACTGAAGAGAGAGAGGCGTTTTTGTTTTGATCGAGGACAAATATCAACAGTCGTTCTCCAGAGTGACGGACTCTTAACTAATAATGAATGAACCCTTAACTAATGATGAATTAATGTTATTGATGAACTCTACAAACATGGTGCAGCAGCACATCGTCCTTCAACAGGCCGACGGGCGGGAGGCATCCCCTCACCGCCAGCAGAAACAGACAGTGCTTTGTTTCCCCGTTGTCTCGCACAACGTCCCCGCTGTCTGTCACCGCATGCACCTAGCCACCGGCCCGTGGGCCGGCAGGCTCAGATGGTTAATTATCTACTGCCTGAATGGAGATTGTGTCCTTCCCCCCCCCCCAACCCCCTTCCCTTCCGGGAGCCTGGCATCAGGCTGAATATTGAACTCCTCCCCCCCCTGGACTGCTGGGGAGGGGGAGATGGGGTGGTGGTGTCCAGCCGCCCGGCTAATAATGATTCATGCAGCTGCCAATGCGTCTGCCCAGCGCCATATTCCCATCTGCACAGGACGGCAGCAATTAAGTGACAGGGATCTCAAATAACACAGGGAGAACACACCATCCGCTACACCAGTGGTAAATAAACCCCCTGGAAACTACGTTTGAAGGCTATGTCTGTCTAAGGCTATTGGCATTGTGAATGCAGACACACCGTACATACAGTAGGACATATCACAAGAAAGAAAGGTGGGATTATTAAAACAACAATGGCTAACTTATTAAGTATATACTGTAAATGTCAGGTTTGTTGAATATCGCAGCAAATAATATTACAATAATGATTTTGCCGGCTGCCAATTCATGACAGTTCTTATTTTTATAATGTGGTGGGTGTGTGCAATATTTACATTTACAGGTGCAAATCTTACATCAGCAGCACAGAGGTACAGTAGAGACATTTCAAACAGTGGCGGTTGGTCTACCAGCGAGGAACAGATAGTAAATAGAGTATTAGCACCCCAATGCGTGTACTGTTCATGCGCTGGGTTTGGTTTCAGAGTGATGAAGATTGCAACTTTAACTGATATTTTGGCCCAGCCCTAATGTAATATGTCTGTAATGAACATGTGTTATTTTACTTGGCTCGGTTGAGTACACTATTGAACAAAAAAAAAACATAATAGAAGACACACTGACAATTTAAGTTCATTATGTGGCTGCGTATATTGATTGCTTGCAGGAGTATGACTGATGACAAATATTTTACAAAATCAGGCATTGCCATTATGCAAATTATGTAAAAACATTTTATGTGTGTGGGTGTGTGTGTGGGAGGGGGGGCTCTAACTTAGCTTGTGTAGTGCTGTTAATATTCATGGCACTGCTCTCCCTAGGAGTCATGTTAGGAGTCAGGGGCTGTCTTAATCACGTCGAACAGTGGGGAATGCCTCAGAGCCCTGCTCTGTTAATGGCAACAGCAGCAAGAACAGGGGGTGTAAAGGGTGGGGTGGGTTAAAATACCCCGGGCCCAGAAGTCTACGACGGGGTTATTATCTGCAATTACCCTGATTACTAAGCCCTTCATTTGAATGACTAAGGTGAAATTCATTTATGCCCGCTGTTCCTGGCAAAGAGAGTCTGAGATGTTAGTTGAGCACCGGATAAACAACACCCCCCAGACCGGAATTAATTTCCATTTGACAGGATGAATACCTCTTGTATTAAAAAAATGTTAAACACCCTCAGTTCATTATATTGTCCTATTTGATGACCATTGTTTAGCGTGTGTTTTTTCGTTCTACTCTAAAACATGTTGTGCCAAGAAATTGCGAGGCCTCACTGCATTTAAAGGTAAAGTCAGCTATTGTAAGCCAATACACATTTAGTCAAATTCACCAAATATCTCCTCGCATTTTGCTATCTTACAGTTCTGTGCGTGTTGAAAAATGTATCCGGTACTTCTACACGGCCCTGGCTCTGTAAATTGCAACATAAACAAAGTGGTGAACACCGCTCACAACAACAAAGCGCTACGCATGGCTTCACAATGTGTTTCAATGTGCTGCCCCTGTGGAGTGGATATTGTTTTGATTCGAGCTCGAAGTCAGCAAGCGTTCTCGAGAATAACTAACCCCTGCCTTTAATAGCAGGCCTTTGATATCGCTCCAGTTACACCATCTGTGAAAGTCAAATTCCCAAAAACCCAGTTATTGCTAATTCTCCCCGCGTCCGCAGACAAATATTGCTGCTGTGGCACACCCTATCTAGTGATCAATCATCTCACCTGGCTGAACCTGCTGTGCAATGTATTAAGTGCTAAACAAATGGGTTGGCGCACGGAAGCTGCTGTTCCCAGGGCCAGGGAATGTAAATCTAAGCCGAGTAACAAATTAGTTGGACTGCTCTCTTCTTTTGGCTTGCATACTAAATGTGTATGTGGTGAGGGACCCAAGGTACACATTAAGTTGCGGAGGCAGGCCTGGGCCTAGGTAGGCCAAAAGTAGTTTTATTTGAAAGTATTATTGTTTCCTTGTGTATCACTTACTGTAGACTGCATGTGCATCACATTTTGAGCTTATTTAGGTCACATATATATTGTGTTAAATTAGGAGTGGAAAAAACAAACAGGTATAGAGATATAATGATTTCACAAATATCTTATTTTTAAATACATTCATTCAGTCAACATTTATAGAGTCATTTCAGTTATGTACACTGCAGCATGACATTGTTTTTCTTGGAGTCTGTTCTGAGACACAATTCGTCGAGCTGAATCCACACTGATTAAGCCATGTAGCCTATCTGGAGTATAGGTGGGATGGGGCAGACCGGTGGTCTCATCGGCATGATGAGACCCCTCTTCCCCCACTCGTCCTCCCCCCTGTCTCCCCCACCACAAGTCCCTTTCAACACGAATACCAGCGCCTTACCGTCTAACATGCCCGTGAACGTCGCTGTACAGTATCTTTGGCAAACAGACATTCCGCCGAAAATTCCGGAATGTTTGAAATCCCTCCACTATATTTCCTGGTCCATTTGTGAGGTGTTTTTTTCTTTTTCCTCCACAGTGTTAATGCACTTCTGCAAAACCTACCCTTTATCTGGCCGTTTAAAATTCATAGAGAGTCATACTCCGTGATTACTTTTACACACACACACGCTGTACTGCCGGTGACCTCCCGTCGGTTAATTATCATAAAGCCGCGTTGGGGAGAATGAGCCGTCGCCTGCTCTTTTATGTTACCGTAATTGCATGCCTAATTTTGAGGTGAAATATTCTGATATGGCGACTGAAGCCAGATATCACACACTTTGCATTGTTGGACGGATTAGTTTTTTATTTTATTTATTAGCTTTTTCTCTGATATGTATAAATATGCAACTGCGTATATGGTAATTCAGCCTACATATAAATGTCCATGATGTTATACAGTATTAGTGGTAAAGCAATTAAGATCCCTTGAGACAGACCAGAACATGAGAAGTGTTTGTTTCACTTACAGTACATACCTGACAATTGCACATTCCAGTGAGCAGTGATAACAAATGTGGAATAAAACATTATTAGGATAGGATCTTATAATAATAATAATAATAATAATAATAATAATTGGTTACAGTATTTTATTCTGATGCGCCCATCAGGTCAACTAGCATGGGCGATACCACACTTTTTAATTTGATACATCAAAACTTTTTGTTGCAATTTGATACTGCTACTGAATAGTACTTTTGTCACTATTAAAAAAATATCACTAGCAATGATGTGTTTCATCACAGTGTACCCAGAGCATAGATTTATAATTTAATTTACAGTAAAAAAACGAAATAACATAAATACTTTTTTTTTGCTTAATTTGATTGTTCAGAAGGATTTCCCAACCATATGCATACAAATAGCAAGGTGCGACCAACCACCGGGAGCAGTTAGGGGTTAGGCATCTTGCTCAAGGATGCTTACAGGTAGGTCAACACATGGGTTTGAACCCACGACCTTCCGGCTGGGAGCTCAACACCACCCTGCCCACAACTGCTCATTTAGCCAAAAAGTAGCTTGTGAGTATCTGTCCCGCAGTATTGATTTGCCCATCCCTTAGGTCAACACCCAACAGAGAGGCAGAAAGAAAGAAACCTCTAGCAGTTTCCCCAAACAACCATTCAGCACTGTTGAAGAAGTTGAAGGCTATAAATGCCATGCCCAAGGGCGTGATACATGCAGGAAGCGTGCAGGGAGTCCGACAGACACCTGCTTTTATATCACAGCAAAACAGTACATCTTGCAGCAACCATCAGTAAATCCCATATAACCTAACCAAGGTCGAGTATTTGGAGATAAGACGATTCTCTCCTGATAGCCCCAACACAGATAAGAAATATACATTTTATAATCAAATATTGATTTATTTTTTCTATCTTGTTTTTTCCAAGTGTAAGTCATTAGATCAACTTTGACTTGGCGTCAATTGTTTTGGAGATCTTGTGAGCTGAACACATACTGTACCAAAACGTAGCTTGTGAGTATCCGTCCCGCAGTATCTATTTACCCATCCCTTAGGTCAACACCAAACAGGTAGGCAGAGAGAAAGCAAGGGGTGACCTGTATTGAGGCCTTTCCTTTAGAACATAGCCGAAAGTTTCTCATTCAAACCGCTAATATTAGCAAAACAGGAAGAATATTGATAGCAATCCATTGTGCCATCACACAATGTGTGAATCCAGTGGAAGATTAGTGGACTCATATTGTCTAATCTGTGAAATACATATTGATCAGAGAGAATGTCAAAATGTATTCGGTAAAGGTCTTGTGGGAGTTATTAGTCAATAGACGTGATTGATTCCCACTGACAGCACGGCAGTAGTCTTCGTAAGTATGGCCGGTATCTGGATTGGCCTTTCTTTAATCACATGGAGAGACAGTTTAGGTATTTTGATTTAAACAAAAGGTATTTCTGATGTCAGATAAATCCATCAGCATTTGAGATTAAATTAATCTATTCAAAAATATGGCCACTTAAATTAGAATCAATGGTTAACAATGGTCTTTCGTCGTCACTCACTAACTATCCATCCATACAGTAGCTCTTTTTCTTTACGTTTCCATTCTCTCCATCCACTTATCCCACTTCTGTCCCTACACTCCGCTGTGTGTCAGTGATCGCTCCATCGTGTCACGTTGTCGGTCGCCGTGGTAACTTCTTGATCTCTGCGGTGAATGCGGGCAGAGGCTGGTGTATTCATGCATCCAAATGAGCAACAACAATCCCTGCTTTAAGACCATCTGCAGACGAGATTAGCAAACGAGGAGACCTCCTGTCATGATGCAGAGCGCCACGACTTTGTCTCCAACGTCGGCGCGTTGCTCCAAAGATAATTCAGAAAAATAGGATCAAGTAAAAAACAAAAAACAAAGCTGAACTTAGTTCCCTACACTTGTACTGAGTTGTACTCATAGTGCTGCAAAGTCTGATTTTGCAGCAGTGATGGTAGGCTACTCTAAGTGCTGTGATTAGTTTGTTCTATAATCAGAGCCTTCCGCATGTACAAAAGCATAGCTGATGAGTAACAATTATAGGTATGCATGTATAAGTATTCAATATACTGAGACAACGAAAAAAAAAGTGAAAATCGGACTCTTCGCTATCATAAAGCTATAGGAATGGTAATGTAATGTACTCTGCCTGGGTAAACGTGTTTTAAGAGGAAACAAGGCTGTAATCAAGCACTAAGACAACGTCTAATTACTGAGCTACCCTTGTCTCTGAATTACAGGCTTCTCTGTGACCTCTCTCCATTAGGGACAGCTGGGTTAACACACACACACACACACACACACACACAAGCACACCACATACACACACCACATACACACACACACACACACACACACTGTATACATATGTGAAGACAGACATAAACACACCTACAAACGAGATGTCACGTTACTGAACTTGATAAAAGGCGGCATTACACAAAACATCTAGTGTTGCCCTGGCTGTTGCTGTCTGGGGTGTTGTTTTGAGTGACGTGGAAACCACATCCGATATTCTGCGAGAACCGAGGTCGACAGACGAACAAGCCAATCAGAATGTATATTCCTGTTCCATGTCACATTTGGGACGTGGCTGCGTTTAATAGACAACACATTTGTTAAATTCTTGAACTGGCTATCAGATGCAGTGTCCAATTAATGAGCAGTGACTCGTTATTGTCACATTCGGGATATGCGTCACAGAAATGAATGCGCGTCTGTTTGAATGTCGTTTTGAAAGTCATTTCTCAAACTCTCAAATGATAGTTTTGTGCTGCACTTAACTGAGAAATGGCTCTGGCTCTCATAGCTGTTGATAGCTGTGTGCTATTTCATCACTGCTTCCTATTTATTCAAAATAGATTTTCTCCAGGATATGAAGCAATCCAGTATTTCCTTATCAAGCGCCGTCAGAAAGCGTAACACACATAGTTTTTTAGGTTTTTTTTAAGCGTTTATTTCCCTTTGCCATCTTATCTGAATTAAATGTCCCTTTCAAGGTATTTCAAATAAGTAGTAGATAAGTACGGGTTGATGGGCATGGGGCTGAAATGTGTTCAAATGTCACCCTAAAATGTGCCAAGCAAAGAAGATACGTTATCTGATAGGGAGAGGGTGTGTGAACAGACACAGCCCTTATCTAGCTGTTTGGGGTTAAAAAAATGGCATTAAGGTTAAAGATGCACAGTTGGGGAGGTAACTGATGGACACCTTGATGCTTGCACATTCCCTTGTGTGAACAGTTGCCAGTCACCACTGGACAGATAGGGATGGGGGTTTCATTGAGGAGCTTTTTTTTCTTTCTTAGTTCAGCTTAGCAACCGTTTGTGTACTAAATACATTGGTTAAATATATAGCTGATACTGCTGATCAAGGTTAGGAAGTAACTTATTTTATGTAATCAGTTACAGGTAATTGATTACAAAAAAGCAGTAACTGTAATCCATTACATTTACCAGCTAAAATAGTGGAATCAGAATACAGGTCTTTTTTTTAATAATTAGATGATTACTTTTAGGACTCATTTCACATTTAAAAAGAAAGTTTGCAGAAGAAAAATGCATAAAACAATCGTCTGTTCTCTTATTAGCCTTTCATTAACGTTGACAATAAAGTAAGACATTAAAGTCAAACTTTAATATGAGCAACATTAACGGTTACAAAAATAAAAAGATTTGGTGCACCAACGCAATAAATTTGGATGGCATTTCAAAGAACAATGTTTAGTAATCTAAATGTAATGGAAAGTAAACAGATTATGTTAATACATTTAGGTAATACAAAAATTACGTTACTGATTATAATTTTAGTCTGGTAACTAGTTACTGTAACAGATTACATTTAAAAAGTAATCTACCCAACCCTGCCACTGACTGACTGACTGACAGAAGCCTTTCCATCAACGGTGGACAGACAGCGAGACGGGAATACAGGGGAAGAAAATAGGAATATAATCGAATTTAATTTAATCACCTGTCACGCTTGTGCAGTAATATCCTCTGAAATTAAACAGATGCTGCCTGCTAATTGTTTGTTTTATTTTGTGCACGAGGTCTAAACTTTATAAACGCAACACAACAGACTTTCTGATTAATCTACGCCTGGTCAAATTTGAAGAGTGAGTGATTGAGAGAGTAAGATTAGAAAGGGCAATTTATATTATTTATACACTATGTTCCAATGGTTATATAGCCTTATTATTATAACATTATTAAGATTACTTAAAATATTAGAATAAAACTGTCACAATTAATCGTCAACATAGTTATCGTGATTGTACAATAACTGCAGCCTGTATTTTGTGTGTTAACATTAAACATTTACAATCGACAAAATGACAATAGTTTTGCGTACAAATGGCACATTTGTGAGGAAAAAACACGGCGTTGACTTGAGAGGTGTATCGACGACTGTGGCAGCCATGCCTCACACACACATACAGTACACACTAATGCACGCACGTACCCACACACAGGCTCATGGCCACACACACACACACACACACACACACACACACTGTACAATAGAACACACAGAGACACACATATGGCCACACATTTATTCCGTGGTTTAATCAACTGTATATGTTTTTAACATAATGTAAATTTGCAATGTAAAGTATTCCATATTGTATTATGTCAGCTACTGTAGTGCACTTCATTGTATTAACTATACAGTATGTAGTATATTATCTGTAGCTTAATTTTAGGATGCTTGAGTAAATCTGCCAAAGGGACTAACAATGAAAACTAGCCTGTGGCTAACTCGGGTACTGTACATCCACATTCCATGAGCATTTTGAATTAATGTACAATGTCCCTTTTCAATTAAACAGACATTACATTACACGCACACGTGCACAATTCATACACAAAGACACCCTCATATGAGCCTAGCATCGCTATAGAGTCAGCCCATACTGATAATCGCAAGCTTCAGTTTGACTTTGCCACGAGAATTAGTCTGGAGACCATCTTGGAAATTGTTGTGCCTCTGTCCGGTAAACCTAGTGTGTAGCCTATCAGCGTCGTACCGTTAGCTAGGGGCGTGGTTTGGGTGTGACGAAGGCGACTTGAAGACAACTTGAAAACGACAATGGCAGGTCATAAAGAGGTTAATCATGCAAAGGCTTTTCTCAAAATATGTTTCACTCTTTTCCCGACTTTGTTTTTTACTGCAGGTGTGGATAACATCAGGCTCTGCTAATTCACAGGGTCATCCAATCACCTTCCAAGTATTTTTTTGAAAGCGCGCCTGCCCTTTTGAAACAGTTTCAGTAGACGGCTTCCGGGCTGGATGTGTCTTAACAGACACAGATATCTGGTGTGTCAGGTTACACTCAAATACCTACCTAGGGAAATATATAGGCAGACAAACACGCACACGTGCATGAATACCCTTTACTCAATAATACAAACATGCAGTGCCTTCACCCTCACATTCAGTGCACCTCCAGAAACATAGGCACGCGCACACACACACGCACACACAGAGAATTGTCCCCTCTTTCCCTGACTGATTTAGCGCTGTCTCGGGCCTGTCGTTATCACGGCCCTCTCAGGCAGACTAGCTATGATAGCTCAGGGAAAGTGGGACAGAGGGCTACCCAGCGCAAGACGAAGAGGGGCATCTTTCTCACCGATGGAGAGATCCATCGTTCTGGGATCAAGAGAGGTGGTGGTGGGAAGGGGGGGAGTGGAGATGGAAGGGAATGAGCAGGAGACCATGTATATTCTCGCATCCTCTCATCGAGTATGATCGCAGATGTATTGTACTGTAAATGTTCCCACTGTAAATATACAGTATTGTACTATACAGACCACAGTTTCTATGGGTGTAAATGCTGTGAGCATGGCTGTGGGATGCTCGTGCTTTGCTGTTTTTCATATCTGCTGTCTGAAGCAGCGTTTCAGTCTCATCCTGCCAACGTACTTCGTCTGTCTTTCTTTCTTTCTGTCTTTTTCCCAGCAGGTGTTCACATAAAGTTGTGAGTGAGGTACTGTGCATGCTGGCTGACACGTTTTTAAATCACAACTAAAAACACACTTATACTCGTTGGCTCTTAAATCTGCTTGAGTTTTTATTTTGTCACGATGCTCCCATTTGTTGTGGTGTTTAATGTGTGTAAATGTGTTGTTTTATCTATGTACTTATGTGATGTACAGTATTAGCACTTTGGTCAACTTAGTTTGTTTTAAAATGTGCTCTATAAATAAAGTGGATTGGATTGGATAAACATGCAATTCAAATGACTGGCATTCAAATTTGCTACAGTAAGTTAAAGCACATTTCAAGGCAATCGTATGCTAAATTGACTTGTTAAGGCAAAGCTTATAGACTGTCCAGCTTACGGTAGAAGTATTAAAACACAGATTTTCAAACCATCTTTAGATAAGTGTCAAAGGAAAGTCTTCCAAGGTACGTTCCTCTTCATTGTGGCCAGTCATGAAGACGTACTAACCACACTCCATAAAATAGCTGTCAGATAATATTGCTCTCGGCCTTTGTATCACACCTCATGTCTGCCTGAAGTAGTGTTTTTTTTTGTTCCCAAGGAGCTCTCATCATCCTTTATAAATAGCATGTGGACACAATGAGGATATTGACAAGCTAAGATATTTAATACCATTGCGTTGGGCGGAATTGTGCGAAAGTGCTGTCACAATCGTTAGATGCTGAAAGTGGAAGGGTCACTTATCCGCTCATTTCCAGACCATGTACCTGGATGGTGGATTACACTGTTTTACTCTAATGATGGCAATTATTTGACTAAAGACATTTATGGAACATTCTGGGCTTTCTTCTTTCTTCTCTCTTCTCTTAAGTCACAATGTGTTGCCTGATCCGCAGCAATCTGGTAATAATTTGAATTGCCCTTTAATTGTGGTCATATTATATAACATAGCCATCTACAACGTAATTATTTAAGAGAAACTTTTCTTGAACAGAGAGAGACTAAAATCTGCTAATAAATTCATTCTCTAAAATTTGTACCACATAATAATTATCTTAGTCAATACATTTTAGTCTTTGTTGCACAGATCACAGATGCTGCCACCTACATTAAGACTGGTGGACTGTTTCAACATTTTTGTGAAACAATCTGCCTTTATAAATCAGTGCTGACAGTCTGAAACGGTCAATATCATTCAAACATATTTTGTATTTCGGAACAAGGTAAATAATGTACAATAATCGCAATGTATACATCATGGAATGCATAGTGTGTAAGAACGAAGTATTATATGTCTCATTTTGGTCACTACATTCATATATTTGATTTTCAAGTAAACAAAACAAAAACATAAATATAAAACATAATGAATAAATATAAAACATAACATGCGCTGAAGTGTCCTCATCTGCACACACCCTCTATGTTATAATACTTAGCGGAAACCTCCGGTGGTTTAAAAACATAAAGTGCCAAAATCTGCAGTTCCTTGGTTGGCCACTTGCAAGTCAATCCCATAACTCATCTGTTGAGATTATATAAACCAACATTTATCCCATTATCATTATCTCTGAGTTATAGGCAGAGTCAGGTACTGCCAAGATGGCGACGGCCAAAGCCAGCACACAAGCTTCACACCCGTTCTTCAGAAACCCTATGGGTTTACTCCACTGAGGGTTTGTCCACATATTTATATGATCTATGAGTAATGCCAAGCTGTACCCTGCCTCTCGTGGACAAAAGCCCCATTTACCACCACCACCACCACCATATATTCAATTGCTAGCATCAGTCCTGGTTGGAGACGACGTAAATAACACCATACAGCCCGTAACGTAGGGATATCTCCGTGATATATTGCAGCCCGTGCGGTCAGCTGTTAGCGTGCGCGAGGCTCTGGAGCCAAACGAGGAATGACACGGCGCCCGAGAGTGATTTGTTTAACTTTGAAAGCTTCTTTGGTTTGTGCGAGACTCGCTGGGAGCTATATGTCGCAGAGGATCCTCTTGCTGGTTCTCCTCGAGTGGGTACCTGCCAAGAAGGATGTAGACAGGCAAATATTACCCCACCAGGGATTGTGGAACAGTCAAAGGCAGCACCAGGCTATGGCGTCTGGTCTTCCAGCTCCTCTCTCTCTCTCTCTCTCTCGTGTCCCTGTAGAGTTCCCTCGACTTTTTGCACCTTTGGGAATGTAATGTTGTTCTCTGATCTGGAGGGGAATAGACTGAATGTATCTCATGAATCGCATTAGGAGACGTTTTTAATCCTCTGAAGTGTGGCTCTCATGGGGATGGGGTTACAGGGAAGGCGGGGGAAGGGGTGCAGAAAGGATGAGGCAGACGACTTGGGAAACAGATGGAAAAACACCAAAGCCGGTATAGCGCTGAGCCGACCAAATCTGTAGTGCAGGAGGTATTCCGGAAGGTGGTGAGGGCAGTGTCCCGCAAGCTGTCAATCAACACTGCTGGGAGCCCCCCTCCTTTCCCCACCTCACAGACACTTCCCCTCAGACAAGAGTATAAATAGGGCTGCCTCCTCCCTCATGTCTTCTCTTTAATCCAGCCTAAGAACCTCGCCAGGGAGGTGTTGTGGAGATCACCTGGGTCTGCGGGAGATCAAAGCGGCCTCTGAAGAAAAATAAGAAGTCTTCCGAGGAGCGGAAAGCTGATATAACGAGAGAAGCCAGAATAGCAACAAAGACTTGCGCGCATGCAATATAAACTTGTAGGGACCCCCAACGGAATCTTTAGCGGCAATCACGGCACTTCAGGGCCGCCGCTAATGACAGTTGTACCTGCGTGGGAACCCGTCAAAGAAAGCACATCATTTTACCAAAAGAGTCATTTAATTTTCCTTAGAGGAAATAAAAAGCTTGGCAGTGAAGAGCGCTGGAACCAGCTGAAAGAGGTCATATTATCCCTAAAAGAAAAGTGGGGAGCATTTCTTTTTTTGCCAGTCCCAATTTAAAATATGTCCTTCCATACATAATTTAACTGACGGCTCCTGCACTCACTGTGCGCTTACGCTCCGACCTCCCCAAGTCATATTTCAAGTCATCGTAATGTATTTTGACAAGTAAATTGCTTGCCCCTTTGCTGATAGCTACTCGCTTAAATAATGAAGCCTTAGTAATAGCCACAGAAATAATACATACCGTGTGGTGACATAGATGAAATAATTATTACCGATAGAGAACCTGTTTAGGATTCCACTTCCCTCTAGTACTTTTTAATCATAATGTTTGGCTACCTGAAAACATGTCAGCCAGTCTTTCAGCGGCTTGCTAACTTTATTTTGAATTACAACCACAATTCAACAACGCTGTCTGTAAAGCATAAGGGGACAAATGCATTCAATTGGCAAAGCACCCGCTGTGACAGACAATGAAGGACAGGTGTTTGGCACATCATAGCGAGCTTGTTTTGTCCCCCATTCAGCTCTGCTCTTGACTGACATTTGACAAGACACCCCCTAGGTGTCGGCAGCTGCGCTTGGAAAGCAGACTGATAAAGCAGCTGATTAGCTTCAGATCGCTATCTGCTGTCTACAGCATAGCTAGCGTCTGTCAGGACCATAGGAAGGCTGACGCAGAAATGCGATTAGCTAGCTCAAATCTGATAAAGTCTTACCTGTTGGCGGCAGTTCCTTAAACTTTTTGAGTCTCGACCCCTAAAACATTGTGACACACACAATGAACATCTATGATGCTACTGTATAGGTATTAGACTCGCAACTGAAGGGTTGTGGGTTCGAGACCCAGTGTTAGCCTACCTGTAAGCATTCCTGAGGAAGACGTATAACCCCTACCGGCCGCTTAATATTTGCAAAGTCACTTTAGGTGAGAGTAGCCAAACAACCAGTTGTAATTGAATTCCTTTCTTGTACGAGTCACAAGAGACAAACACCTTTTTCAAACATATGAAATCAAACATTAAAGGTATAGTCAGCTATTGCAAGCTAATTAATTATATTAATACACTTTTTGTCAAATTCACCAAAATATCTACTTGCATTTCACTGTCATATACTGGCTCCGTAAATAGGAACATAAACAAAGGGGTGAACACCACCAATAACAAAGCCGTAGCACTATTTGCTTCACAGTGCCTTTCAATGTGTGAGGATGCGCTGCGGAAGGATATTGTTTCGATTTGAGCTCGAAGTTAGCAAGCATCCTCGAGAATAACTAACCCTGCCGTGAATTAGAACCATGTTACTACATCCCTAAGTTCATTAGTTGCGGTCACCAAATCCACCGAAGGCAGCACCTTCGGTGTAGTTTGTAGGGCTGGTTCCATTTGCAATAGCCAGCAACCTACAGCCTTTTCTTGGGTCTCAACCCTCAGTGTGAGAACCACCAAGGGTAATCTCATCCGCAGAGATGTTTGGTTTACAATGTATGTAAACACAAGCGCATTGCATACGATACTACCAGTGCTCCACAGGCAGGTCAGATCCATCACCACATGCCCCATTCGGCAGAAAATCTGAAGCCACCAGCTTTGTGTTGACAAAAACCAATTTGCCAACAAGATCCGTATCCTTGGGCACTTTGAAGATCGACAGCATCAAAGACTTCACAGGGGCCCTGAAAGCGAGTTGAGCAGCAAGGACGTAAATTGCTGCGTATTAGCCAACATGAAACAAGGGGCAGAGCCGTCCTCCAGCCAGAGCAGTGAATGGGCTAATGATGACATTATGTGGATCATAAAGCTGTGTTTTTGCACCACCTCAAAGCCTTGTAGGAAAGTCACATCGAACTTAAAGCACGCCCTTTCTTGAACAACCGTGTCTCTAACTTTGATCTCCGCCGTTGTTGTTTAGAGATCACACTTCGCTCATCCTTTCATGCCTGCAGCTCTCTTGGAAAAGTGCACCAGCTCTTGTGAAGAATCCACAGTACGTGGCCCAAAGTGTCCTGCATAATTAGTGCCGGAGCCTAGGGATGGAGTCAAAAACAAATAAGTTATTCGGATAAGCACAAATAGTGTGTTTTTCTGAATATTTATTTCGAACAAATATTTTTTAAATGATATGTGTTCGGGAAGAAAAGAGAAAAGCAAGTTTCAAATAGCTGGTGTGTACAGTAGTGAGAGGCCGTGGATGTTTGTGCTCTGCCTGCTTTGCTGACGTGACATGAAGATAGCCTACGAGTAGTAGTCACATACAACTGAATTGAATAGAGCCGCGCTAAGCGCAGCCGGAATATAATTAACATGCACAAAAGGTAGTAGGCTATATTGCTACGCCCATGAAACTCATGACACACATGAAATGCAGCGCAATCTAGCAAAGTTACTGTGCTTTAGTAGTGTAGCAGTTGTAGGTCTGACTTTGTTATTGTTTCGAATCGGATCTACACATGACAAGGATTGAGAGATTTGCAAAGCATGGTACGCTACTCCATTTTCCGAGTTGCAAGAGCTCCCACATATTGCAACCAGTTGTCCGCGGGTGTAGACATTTGGCACGACACGCCCAAACCTTCCCATTGTCCAGAATCATTACGCAAATTTTCACTTTTGTACAAATACAAATAACAAATAAAAATAGTGGGCTCTCTGCACACCCCTACTGGAGTGTACACAGTAGCATCAGATTGGGTCAGTTACATTAGGAGTTGTGTTATGTTAAATACTGTGTGATAATCAAATGATTGGCATTCAAAACATTAGCAGAACATAACAAAACAGAACTAAATGTCAATGTATATAAATTAATGCTTTACTTATTTATTTTTAGTTAGTAAAAATGCGTTCTAACCACTAAAAGAACGCCATTTCTACTGTAATTTCCAGGGTTGTTCATTCTGCCTGTGTAAGCATTAGCGGAGAGGCTAAGAGGCTAAACAGTTTAGAGCATGCTGACGCCACACAAGATGTTCGTGTGCGAGTGGAAATATGACGAAGTCTGGTTTGTAGAACATACTGTATTTGTCTCTTCAAATGAGGCACGCATTTTGTAAAATGAGGAATTGTTGTTAAGCAATAAATATGAGGAAGAATAAAAAATGAAAGGTGCATTTGAGGACACATTGACTCATGAAACTGATACTTCCATGGGAGTAAAAACAATTGGTTTAAAAATAATATACTCCTCTTGAAGAAAATAGATCTAGTGGTTTTGTTCAGTTCTTACACCACATAAATTAAAGGCAGCTTTATATTTTTGCAGTCAGTATCAGTTTTCTTCACTATACTATATTATACTATACTATACAGGTACATTATGCTACTAGCTTTAACAATGCAGTGTTTATCTAAATATTATTGTTTGTAGACTGTTGTTGCTGTTTTAATTAATTGAAACTTCAAGCACCAGGGGACTCGATAGTAAATGAACATTGACAAATATATTCTATCCATTATTACAAATCAAGTAGAAAATGAGCGATATCCAAAACCTCCAAAAGGTCTCCTATGGTGGGCCATAATAGTCAAGCTATTGCTCATACACATGCACGGGAGAGCTCATATAATGTAAGTATGTATGTAAGTATGTATAAAAAAAGGGGGGGAAAAAAGTTGTTCCAAATCATTCGGAGGAGTCATCCTTTCTCCCCCGGCCGACGTATCCCCGTGGACCGGAGAAACAGCCTTCTGTGAGCCACAGCAGGTGAGAGGGAAGGGCTGAAATGGGGTGAAGACTCATTAAAAGTGATCCCTTTGTCCAGTGGAGCCTGTGCAACCCCGACCATTGGTAATAAAGGCCCCTTTGAAGATAGGAGCCTAATCTCAGGGCTGTAGAGGCGCTGGGGTCAGCCCGGGTTACCCTGCTAATGACCGAGACGCCAGGAAAGAAATCCGAACCTGTCGAGGGTTTTCGAAGCATTTCAGCTACTGCTAATCTACAGCCAACACAGTTTACTGCAGTGCAACCTGTCTCACAGAACCAGCCTTTACTTATGGAAAGTCTTGGACACAGCGTTGGCTAACTGGGTCAAGATCCGCCTACTTGACAGGAGAGGTATTTTGATTGACATGCACATCAACCAACTACGTACAAGTCAATGACAGTCGGACGTTAAACTTATACAGAGGAATTTGATGAGAAACTTACCAACACGACTCTGGCTGTTTTCAGGTATTGTTCTGTTAGATATGTAGGCTATTGTTAATGCTTAGAATAAATAAATAAATACATAATAAATAATAAAATAAAACTAAAATTAGTCAATAAAGCAGGCTAGTCCACTAGCATCGCACCGGAATTACAGATACATACTATGAGTAACAATGCTAACTGCCAATGAAAATCTACTTCTCAGTTTCGTGTCGAGCTTACAGGGTTACAGAGTTGCTTACGTGACGTGGTGCTAATGGACGGGAGGCCCACACAGCTACACAACTGTGGTGACATTTTTAGTGCAACGTGATTGATGTCTTAACCGGGCTGTTTGAACGGCAGCATGTTCTCTGTGTGCGAATTATACCTAAACCCAGTTTCATTGTAATGTTCAGATCTAATAGCAAAACTCAGTGGCAGCACTAAATTTGCCGCTAAATCCACACATGCCCATTCATCGTTGAACAAGGTACTCCTATCATTGTTATATTTGTGTCTCCTGCCTCAGTTGTACCTATACATATTTACCTTTCATTTTGCTGTGCTCTGTAACTACAGTACATGACACCTACGGTGTGATCTCTTTGTCTTCCCACGCTCCCCAAAGAACCATGAGGAAAGGAGGCTGCTATCCTCCCTGTTTGCTTTGTATGGAGCACAATATATACCCTCAGAGGGAACTCCAGACAAGTTGGAAGGGATTAAAGTCTGTCTAATCTGGGGCTCACAGCAGCTCTCCAAACTGGTGCATGATGTTGGGAGAGAGAGTGTATGTATGCAGAACAGACACGTATGTCACAGAGAATGTGATCCCGCATACAGACACTGATACACACAGTGCGTTGTGATATGTGGAAATAGACTATGCTGCCAAATATGCCGTTGACATCATACAAAATTGTGATGGAAAATAACAAGTGGAAATGCGAGTAGAAAATATAAAAATAATAAAAGAAAATGAAAGCTGCTTTTGCAAATAAACAGCTCTAGTAAAACGACTGAGAGTATTGCATGTGTGTGTAGTACATTAATTAAAACTTTTCAACTGCTTAAAGAAACGTCAAACAAGAAACATGTTCTGGCTTAATGTGCTTTGATTAAAGGCAAGTGAGCCTTTACAATAATCCTCCAATCCCTTCTAGCTGCAATGGGATTCAGGTGCCAAGTTCTCTCATTTTCTCTCAACAGTAACAAATCTCCTAAGATTTGTAACCCTTTGTTCGGATGGACATCTAATTACGGTCTTCCTAAGCTTCACAGGTTGTTCTGACAGGGCACTGCCATTTTATCGGAAATGTTAAATTATCTCTACAAAATTGCATTGACAGATAGCTAAACTAAATACAAATTTTAACTATGTTTTTCTTTGTTGCATTAATGAATCCCTAAAATGTCTTACCATGGAGGTACCCTTATTATATCACCACCCAAATGTGTATGTTTTTTAATATTTCTTGGCTTTTGCCTGCTGAAACATCTTTTTAATCGGTAGTCAAGTAGTAACTCCATGAGGCTAGAATTAGCCTCTTGAAAGTTCAGCAGCGAAGGCGTTTAACTGCTGAGATGCTGATTTAGCTCATTGGCCCAAATCTCTTCTGTTTGTGTGTCTCAACATGTTATCTATGGAGAGGACAGTTGATTGAAGCACTAACCTCTCTGGAAGTACGGTAAGCGTGACTCCATAGTGTTCTTGTCAACTCCAAACATGCAGCCTGCGCTGAGAGGCCGCTGATTAATTGGAGCGTGCACCGCTAACAAACAAGGGATTCGTTTCCCAACAGATTTAACAGTGCGAGTGGTTCCACTACATGCTGACACGTCCATCGCCAAACCCCCTAGGTGTCTTTACAGTGGCTGCTTGGTGGCACAAGACAGTAGTGGAACACTTGGATCAGCAAATACATCAGATTAGTATTTTGTTTATTGTGTATTGATTGCCTCTCCGGGAACCATCACCCTATCGTGGTGGAGAGGTTTGTGTGTCCCTATGATCCTGAGAGCTGTGTTGTCTGGAGCCTTGAGCTCCTGGTAGGGT
>JAODTR010014891.1:4848-15616 GCA_025399935.1 Amblyopsis rosae
TTAAATGATCTCTGTATGAAGAGTTCAAAATAAAATAAAGTTTGTTGTTGTTGTTATTATTATTATTATTATTATTACCACTATCATTATTATTATTAATAAACAACTTGGGCTTTAGATGGGAAAATGACAAGTGAGTCAGTCTGAAACTAGCAAAGACACGGCCTTCACTTTGCGTCAGGTGTAAAAGGGCCCAACGTAATGTTGTTCTGTCCAGTATGAGTGTCTGCTCATCTTTCCAAATACATTTCTGCTGCACACTGCAATCCAGAGAGCACATAAAGTGCCTCGGGCTTTCATTAAACAATAAGGCTTTCCACGGTTTCTCGCTACAGTCCATCTTACTTAAAGTGGTTTCAAATGGTTGAAGGATACTATTCGCACAAGTAACTCTCAAATGAAAGTTGTGGCAAGTAGAAAACATGTTGAACCTAATCCAGAGAATCTTCAATTGATTGATTATTAATGAACCAAACAAGTGGATGAGATACACGCGCTCTCTTGATACACTGTATTTATGTAGCACGTTTACCTGGAAATGGAAGATTCCGGCGTATCCGCTGTCAAAGGTTTGTCCAGGAGGAACCACCCTGTGCAACAGGTTGTCGTTTAAGGTTAACGAGGCGATGGCCGCCAGCAGCCAGCAGTCCCCTGTGAAACACACGCGCACACACACACACAAATACATGCATGTACACACACACAAACACAAATACATGCATGCACACACACACACAAATAAATGCATGCACACACACATGCACGCACACACACAAATACATGCATGCATACACACACACACACACAAATACATGCACACATACACGCACAAACACACAACACATAGACAACACATGCACACACACACACACACACACAGATACAGTTGCACATACACCTTGGGACTCCTTAAAATAAGCATAAGGTGTGCTGATATAGGCCCAAACCAGTTCTTAGAATAAGAGCTGTCAGTCCACACTGTAACCTCATAAACATAAGCCTGCCTCTTTACGCACAGTAAAAGCGCTGCTATTCAGATCAAACATCATTTGAATAGCATTTCTATTTTTTAAATGATATCCCTGTTCTCTGGATCAATGTGAATTAAGCACCGCTAGCTCCAGCATGTTTGCTTAGAGTGCTTGGGGCATGGGCAAATCTTGTTAAACTGGAATTCTACAAACAACAGTTCAGTAGACTTCAAAATGTATGTCTGGACAGGACTGTCAAGAGTCATTACTAACAAGAATGTGGAGTTACCCTCTACTCAATTAACCGATTTTTAGAAGTTGTGGGGCATATCATTTATAGGATATTATAGATGACCATGGTGTTATTTCAAAATGTAAGATATTGTATGATAACACCATCAGTTAAACAATGATTCTTTTCATTATCATCACTCATTTTGCGTGAGTATTGTCCATGACAAATTTACAGTGCAGAACAAATATGTGCAGTTTTTTTCTTGTGTGGGGGTAAGTAACAGTTGGTTACAGTATAATTTTACACAATGCCTAGGAATAATTCATTATTTTAAATATTATATTCCAGAAACTCCATGGTCAAACTCCATGGCAGAGCATGAGTTCAACTTGCGCATGACAACTGCATTACAAATTGTGTGTGAGAACGCCCCCTCATTTTGCATTCCCCACCCCCCCCCCCCACCCCCAGGGATTTAAACTGGGAAGTAGCATGTCATTTCACCATCCCTGAAACATCCCCACTTCCCTCATTGTAAACGCTAATATCTAGTTTCTCTTACTTACGGTAATCAGGTGAAAATATGCCTCTATTTTTCTAAGAGAGGTTTTTGTGAATCTGCTTCAAATGCTTTTCTTATCGAATAAATGAATAATCTTTACTGCCATTAAACAAGTACGATTCTCTCTGTGCAACTGGAAATTAACCAATAATCATAATAAATAAATAAATAAACACACAACAGCTGTTTTACTCTCTCCCTGATTGATTTCTTCTACTGTGATTTCTGTTCCCATGTCCATCTCTCTGCTCCTCTAACAGCTGAGTCATGCTCTGGTGAAATATGAACAGCTGGAATGTCTCCCAAGGCCACTCACCCAGAGCTCCTTGGCAGATATCTGTCCGAGTTGCTCCATGCACAATAAACTGGGGAGACGAGCACAGCTCCTGTTCAAACACACAAACACACACACACACACACACACACACACACACACAATCAATTAACACACTGATAGAAAACGTATCAAATTAGAATTTAGGGTTTTAAAAAGGTGCTATTAAGGGTCACTGGGAGAACTGAAGATGCCCGAGCTATGTTTAAATCTTTTCAATAAGTTATCATTCAGACATTATCAGTTAACAGTGGACTGCTTTTATTGGTCAAATTCAGAATGACCCCATTGCCCCAACATCTGTCTTTTTGTTTTCATTTGATTGACTTTCCACAGAGAGTTTTAAGCATTTCTCTCTAGTGACGATTCTGTCAATGGGCCCTAATGCAATCCAAAAGGTATAGTAAGTCATTCCCAAGAGCGCGTGCCGATTTCAAAACAAAAACACCTCTCCTTTCAATGCCATAAGGTGCTCCGTCAGAAGCTTCGCCCCACACACTAGAAACGCATTGCGAAGGCTAGGATATTGTTGCGGTCTGCACCACTTTGTTTATATCCCTATTTTACACAGCCAGGAGCCAGGGCTGTGTAGAAGTACGAGATTCTTTTTTTGAGCACGCACACATAACAGTAGACTAGCACATTTTGAGAAAAAGAGTACATTTGACAAAAAGTAAAATGTACTAGCTTACTAGCTAGCTTGTATTAGCTTACAATAGCTAACAATACCTTTGAAGGGACAGTGGGGATAACCCAGAGTAGCACCGTGGAGAGACCCAATGTGTCACTGCTCTAGCCTCTTCTCTGTTAAATAAAGCATCACTAGGCCAAAGAGGCGGCTATAAAAAGAAACATTCCTTCTTGACGCACACAATTCAGGGGACTGCAAAGCTGCGTTGTAAATACTACAGCACTTTTTGCTATAGGGGAAGAATAAGAAGAGTATTCCATGGCCCACCATGCAGAAGTGCATGGTGGGCCATGGTGGGTTCAGAAAAAACACTCGCGAGGAGCATTTGGATTGACAAACAGGTTCATCACATTAAGGCTCCTGTCATGCCAATGATGACGACTGAATGGCTTTAAAGACATGTTTTACTGCTCTACACCACCAACTGTCAATTGCACGACGGTGCGCTACGAACGGGCGTGCTGGGAAAGAACCGTAATGCCACTGCAGTGTCTTCGGGACTGCTGTGACTTTAATGAGCGCAGTTCCATATCGAACTCTGGTGTCATATTTAACTGCAGAGGCATATTTATAATGCACCACTGCGGGATGAGAGCGATTGCCATTAAGACTTACAGGAAAGATGGGCTTGGGATTGTATTGCTGTATATTCACTGATGTAACATTTCACATGTAGAGTGTCCTGTTGGCAACCTATAGGGTTATTATGAAGTCTTCAGCACAATCCAAAGTGAGTGCAGGCTATATCACACAAATAAGAATAGTATTTTTTTACTGAAGGCAGAGCAGGCAAAAGGCAGGTACATGGCTGTGGGTGTGCGTGTGTATTTGGTCCAATCACACTATTCTGTTGTTTGTTTGTGTTCAAACAGCAGAGGCAAAATGGCTCAGGTAGCAGGTATGTGTTTACACTAGCTATAGAACCACCCTGCTAGGCAAAACAACAGGGGTCAGAATTAACTCAGGAAAGATCCATTTAAAGATGACTGATTTGATCATACAAACGCACTGAGCTGGCCGCATGTGGGTGTGTTGTCTATTTCTGTAGGCAATGCCAAATATGAAAGTAGCGATCACTTTAACTACTGAATACACTGACAAACAGTTGGACAAGCACACTGTTGACATAACTAACAGATTCGCTGGAAATAAACTATGGCAATTGAACAGTTAAACTGACTAGATTCTTTATCCACAATCTGGTTGTTCTGTCTCACCATATGTTTACACTCAATTCACTACAAGTTGACTACCAAATTATCGATCTTTCTATAAAGAAACACAAAAGGTAGCCTAATAAAGAGAAACTCCAAAAAGACATATTTTTTAATGTGTCGAACAAACAGAACATTTCTCTGTCCGCACCGCTAGGATTAGATTACTGTATTGTGGCTACAAAAACCGAAAACATGTATACAGTCGACTCTTGTTGTTTTTATGTTGTTGTTTTTTTTTCTCTCTCGGCACTGCATGAACGGAATTATAATGAAACCCGTAAAGTCACAGCGACCCACTTGGAGACGAGCCCAGCACAGATCAGGTCCATCTCGAGCGCGCCAATTAAACTGGTCATATAAAACTAAAATCAGCCTACATAGCGAAACATGGCGAAATGTTCCAGTGGAAACTCCCCATTAGTGCACGTGTGTGTGTGTGTGTGTGTGTGTTGCCCAGAAAGCATTTGTTTTGGCATGAGATGCTGGTGTTCTACTTCGCCATCTAATGGTAGAAAGTCATATTGCACCACTTAAAAAAAAAAAAAAAAAGGTATTTTCGATCCCCTCACCTTTGGCCTCTTCCACTGCACACCGCTGATCTTGGGGGACCTGGGGCCCAGCTCGTTGAAGCCCAGGGATGAGGGGACGCAGGGGAACAGCGTGTCCTCGAACAGCGTCCGGCTCTGGAGGCAGCTGGCCTTCAGGGCATCATAGTCCTGGCCCAAGAAGGTATGCGCATTGTGGTTCTGACCCAAGCCGTCTTGCTCCCGGTCCCACTGGCCCCTCAGTTTGGCGGCCATGCCTGTGGCGTGATAGGGCGACGACATGCCGGCGATGTGGGATTGGCTGGGTCTGCGTTGTCCAATCGGGAGGAGGACCACAGATGATGCAAAATGCTAATGAGAAATGTGTAAATTATTATGCTTGACACAGGAAGTTAAAGTACAGCTACTATTGCCAATACAATGACTAGTCAAGTCAAGTTTATTGATATAGCCCTTAATCACATTGGAGTCTCAAAGGGCTTTATAGCCTGCATTTCACATGGAAACAAACATCACCCCCTTAACCTGCTCTTCCCCCGGGCAAGGATAAAACGTCCCTCAAAACCACATGGGGGGAAAAAAATCGGAAGAAACCTTGGGAAGGGACCACAGAGTGAGGAATCCATCCCCCCAGGGCGGTTAAGATGCAATAGGTGTGGATAGGCAAACGAGATTTAGCAATAATACTTTGGATAATATGTTTCACATTGTGCCATACTAAAAAATATAAACACATCAGAGAAATGTAAAGCATTTTGTAAGTTATTTAATTAAGAGTGGCCTGCCAACTGTAGCATTAACCCCACAGTACTAGTACCAGCAGTAGAAAGACAGCAATAATTGGAATAACTGTGTTCAACCACACACACATTTCACTGACAAAGATATTACTCTCACAGTGGCTCTGTAATGGTCTCCTGAGGCCAAATCATAAATCAAACCACCATCACCAATAAGAAGCTATTGAATATTGATGGGGCAGGGTCGCTATGTCATGCCAACGCTCTAACAAGATGCTTACATTTTCGCAGAGTGAGGCTTTGAGAGAGGGGTCCTCTTCTTTACAGCTCCAGCAACAACAGGATGGTATTAATATTTGGAGAAATTCCACAATCCAACAACGGTACAGAGTGGTCAGGTAAGCACTACAAAACATGGAAGAACACATTAAAGATATAGTCAGTTATTCTGGAGAAAGCTTGTTGATACAGTATTACTGTTTGAGAGAAAAAAAGAATTCCGCCATAGTGTGCTCCATCAGAAGCTCCGCCCCCCCACATTGGAAACGTATTGTGAAGGCTAGGACTGTGGTGTGTGGTGCAAATATGCACCACTTTGTTTGTGTTCCTATTTACAGAGAAACAGCTGTGCAGAAACACCAGCTTATCTGCTTAGCACACACACACACAGAATGGGCAGCTATTTGGCCATGATTCGCTGAATGTGTATTAGCTGACTATACCTTTTACACACTGACGCAGGTCTGCAGAGCTCTGTAAGCTAGAACAGCGACATACCGGGGTAAAAGCCCAATGTAAACACGCCATAGGAGGGGTAAATGCTCTATTGGGCTTCACTCTACCATATGTGTAAACCAGCTATCTCTGAGATGGCGATTAGTCACAGTAGAAATCCGTGGCATTGTAGCTGCTACTTTATGCTGTGCTGACAAAATGGACGAAGTATGCACAGAGGGTGTTGCCGGTTGCAAACTAATAAAGTTCTGCGTTGAATGGCAAAGGTATTAGGTGTAAGGACTGGTGATATAGTACATCTACACTACAGTGATAAATGTACTGTTTTTCCCCCACTGAAGTGGACTCTGGTCAAATGTACACCTATGTGCACCATAGTGCATTAAATACAGTGCCAAGTGCTATTGTGTGGTGTCTGTGTTTCACTTTAGATGCACAATAAAGCTTGCACATGGTCTAAAACAAGCAAATGCTCTCTCTCTCTCTGACTCGTTAACCAGACAACATAATGGAGTTCCACACAAGCTCTAGTTCTGTCAAAAGTATTTTTCACTTGACAAACTCTATTTTTAACTTACACCTTTCCATTTCTTCCCATGTATTTATATGTATATATTTTCAGTCTTGCTAGTATGAACATTATCCATTTCTACACCGGTGGAAGTCTCTTCCTGTTTATTTTGAGTCTGTCAATCAAAACGACGGTGAAAAAGGTCAGACCAACAGTCGGTCAGAGAGTGCAGTGTAACCAATTTCAGTTTGCTTTGTTGAATGTGAACCACACCCTTTTAGAAAAAAAAAACGCTGTCTCACCAGCAGCAACAATTTTCTAAAGTGCCCTGGAACAGCCGGAGCATGCACTGCCAAATGTGTGATAGCAGATTCATATTGTATGATGAGAGCAGAATATCTGTCAAAAATTTCCCTGACTACATGACCTGGTTGTTTCACTATATTAATTACTGAACTACAATGCACTTACAAACACTGTATAAAATATATAAAATATTAGTATATTACACCTGCTATGTTGCCAATACAACTGTTAGTACTACTGGTAGCAATTGTAGGAAATATCTCAAAGATGAAACAATTGATAAAACTGCTATAACATGGGTGAACACCTGCCTGCTTCTACTTCCCCTGTAAATTATGACAGTTGTTACAGTTTGACTTCAACATCATTTGAAGCCTGTCAGACTGCATCATAGGACACACTCAGTCTGGACATGCTAATATGTCATGGGTCTTGTGCAGCACAGTTTTAACGCCCCCAAAACAACTTTACAGTGGATGTGTGATACTTTAAGACACCATTTGTAGCCTCTCTAACGCCTGAAATAAACATTAAATACGTAAAAGCGGCCTATTGTTTAGCAACACAATTCTCAGGAGGTGGAAGACTACACATCGTAATCACCATGCAGTTGTACAGGCAAGCAGGCCTATGTATGTTCAAACAAGAGGAAGTAAACATTACAATCCAAAACAATAACAAAGTCCATTAAGGGGAGAGGGGCAATACCTGTTGCGAAAACACCAACACATATGGGCACATATCATCTTGACACAAGAAGACATTGCATAGTGTTGGTTACAGTGTTCACCGTACACAAAAGGTATATAGGGCCTAATACAAGATGTAAATCATGACTGCTAGTAAATAATTTACAAGTTAGGTTCCTATTCAAAGGGATTTGGCGCAGCTTTGGATATTTGTTTGTTTGACGCGGGATACTTTTGATCTTGTTTTGGATTTGGCAATATTTCTCTACCGAGTCTAATGAGGAAGAGATCTGAGTGACTCTACACGCCTTCCGCATTGTAAAGATAATATTTAGTGAGTTCAACAAACACCACAAACAGTGTAATTAAATATAAATCCAAGTGTCCATCCTTTTCCAGAGATTAAATGGTGTATGAAGAAAAAACATTGCGTGCAACTATTTTGAAACCTTTTTGAGACCTTTGAAGACATTTGTTCATTTGTTATAACAACGATCTAGTCCTAAACGAACCATAACCATTAATATCCCTACCCTACGCTATCGTGATGGAAGGTGTGGTGGGCCTTGCAAATGGCACAATGCCCAGCTGCCAAATGCCAATTCCATGTTCTCGACAAGTTGACCAGAACGAACAGCTGGGCGAAATGTCGATCACACATTACTTTAACATTTCAGCAAAAGAAGACATGGTATTGGTAACCTATTGTCCAAATCTGGGAATTCGTGGGTTGAGCAGGGACGATAATGTGGTATATTTTTCTTCCCTTTACATTACGACTACTGTTATTGTTTTCGCGATTATTTACAATGTTCCACCACTCGACCAACTTTGAACACTTTAGCTTTAACAGCCTGCATGTAAAATGCTCTACGATACAAATTATCAATATAGATCGGGTAAAGTAAACTTCTACTCAATAGGACATTTATTAAATATTTACCTTCGCTGTTTCTTCTTCGATAGGAACTTGTTTGCACATTCAATAGGCTTTTCTCTTTTCTGTTTCATATTAAGGTGGCTCCATCCCCTCCCGTCAAGATACCAGCCCATATTATTTAGAGACGCCCTGCTGTAGCCTATGCAGCGTGCGTCTGCGCAGAGCCCACCAAACCATGCTCTGACTCTATTGCATTGGTGATTGTAGTTTTTCAATATTGTAATTTTAATATTTAATCAGCATATTTGCTTAGTTTGGCGATTTGTGATATATCATAGCCCTTTTTATTGATGCATATAAAAACTTGCTTTTCAAACAAATTTGAAGCACATCAAACTAATTCTGCTACAACACTGACATCTAGTGACAAGCGGGAGATAATGCGACCCCAAATCAAATGGTATTCAAGTTTTCCCATAATGCTTTGCGAACACAGTCCCATCAATTCTCGTTGATCGCGTGTCCGTCGCTGCTTGTTCAAAGAACTTCATCATGGCATCCGATGGACCGCCGGGCACAGATTCTGTCCCGTCCGATTTAGGGGCTGCTATTGCAGCTCTCAATACATGGAGCCACCCGGAGCTTCAATCCAAGCTGGCGGAGCTTGGAGCGCCCAAAATGGGTGAGAAAGCCCAGAGAATATTGTTTATTTGGCTAGTGAAGTTATCGTGCTGCCAACAACAGTTAGCTAACCGGCTAACACTTACGCGGCTAGGATTCAGACAGGCCTGCTTTGTTGACACTTTTGAAATAAATGTTAAGACGTCATTTTACTGATATTTGGTGTTTAAACTAACGCAATGTAGCAGAGTCCGCAAAGATAGCATATTATCGTTTTTTAATGAAGCTAACTAGTTAGGTGGAAAAGTATTCGATGTGTTAGCCACATAGCTAACACTCTGCGGTACGGTACGGTACCGTATCTGAGATTTTCCTGGTCTGGACCTTGACTGAATGTTTACTTTTTGAAGTTTTGAATACATAGCCTTAAAAGATTAATGATCAGCATCTTCGTTTTAACAGAAGAGCTTAACAATATTTCCAGTGTGTGACAATGATTTATGGATGTTGTCTTTTACACAGGTCCTAGAGAAGAGCTGATTGACAGGCTGAAAGGCTATATGATGCAGGTAAACCCAAGTTTCCATCCATATGAGTAAAATGTGCTAATGCATATACATATGCTAATGTGTATCGTGTGGTAAAATAAAATGCTATCCGTTTAAATCCTTCTTTTATGTGTCTTGCTTTAGACTGGAATCCTTCTGAACAAACCCAATGAGGACAAATCTCTGGGATCTCAGGTAATTTGTGACTCATTAAAACACATTTAGCAATGGGCTATACATTTAGACTGTCCTGATTTTAGTTTTGACATTTTATCTACATCAGTATATTATACCACACTTTGAGCAAGCCAGAGGAACAGTTATCTGGTTCATTTGTGTTTAGGCTCCATCATGCACACTGATCTGACCTCGATATCAACTTGTCTAGTTACATTTATGGCAGACATTTTTATCCAAAGTTACTTACATGCATTACATTTCCAAATAGTTGGACAGGTCAAACACCAGCAATTGTAAGCAAACAATATTATATTAGAATATTTACAGCCTCTTGTCGTCATGAATACTACCATGTAAATATATAATGAAATAATTAAAGTACCTTAATGGCTTAAACAATAAATGGCTTAATATTAAAGTGTTTTAATACATTAGTGAAGGGATTTTATTATTTTAAAGAATAGAAATAGTACGCTCAGTTTCCTCCTGGTAATTATGAAGTTGTTGACCATTCGCACGTTCGTAAGCTGTAAGTCATGATATTTCCGACAGCATATGAAGGCCTTGTTAGAGTAACAATTTATTGGGATCTCAAAGTCAACACCCCACACACATTCACCCCCAGGATTACCCCCCCCCCCCTTCTCTTCCATGGCGGCTTATATATGTCCCCTCTACACAGATGCCAGGTATCCCCCCCCTGCCTCCGATGCCAATGCCTCCCAGGCCCCCTGGCATGGGCATGATGCAGGCAATGAACATGATGTCCGGGAGGCCCCCTCCGCCAGGCATGCACATGGGCATGGAGCCCCCGGGCCTGCCGCCGGGCCTGCCCCCTCCCGGCATCTCCCAGGAGGACCAGTTGAAGATGGCCCAGCAGCGGGCGGCCATGGTGATCCAGCAGGAGGAGAGAGTCAAACAGGTGAGGGGGAGAACAGTGTCATGGTGGCCTGGTGATAGAGCCTAAAGCCCCGTTCACACCAGGCTGTGGGGGGAGAACAGT
>JAODTR010014891.1:15716-26792 GCA_025399935.1 Amblyopsis rosae
ACAGTGTCATGGTGGCCTGGTGATAGAGCCTAAAGCCCCGTTCACACCAGGCTGTGGGGGGAGAACAGTGTCATGGTGGCCTGGTGATAGAGCCTAAAGCACCGTTCACACCAGGTCCGGCAAACTTTACGGCAGAAGACCGTTCATGCTAATCTACCAGACACTGCAACATTTGGATGCGGTGTCTGGTAGCTGTGTCGCAAGAGTTGGATTTTCCCAACTTGTGCAGAGCTTTGCCGTACGGCATCAGAACCGGAAGTTGATATACCGCCGAAGAGGAGCTAATATGTAGCGTTCAGATGCATGAAACACTTGAAATTTTAGTATTTTTATAGGCTTCATGTGTTTTTATTTTCTGTCTACCGAGAAGCGTCTTTTTGCACAAATTCCAAGAACACAAACCCTGCACATCACTTCAGAAGTGGCTGTTCTCTTTCATTAGGTAGGCTATAAACTCGAAGTATGCTATTGCCAAATGGGCAAATTAGTAACTTTTACAAACTACGTTTGTCGACGCTGCCGGTTGAGTAGGGGAGGACGGGCACAACAATGTAGTAGTTTAATAATTACTACTTCAGTTTTGTAGATGCTGAATTACCAGTGTCCATCCAGGCGTTTCACTGTAGACATCGTTTGATGCCAATTTGGTAGACATCGCCTCCAACCCTAGGGCCCGTAATACGGACGAAACGGTGGTCGCAGTGTGATGACCATAAGTGTTTCAAATGTGTGTTGCAGAGTGATCCCCGTGCCATGGAGGAACATGAGCTTCTTGAGCAGCAGAAAAGGGTGAGAAGAAACTGAATACATGAATATATTTAGAAGTTGGCATTTTAGTTTGTTTTTATTTAGTTTTTCACAGTGTATTAAACTTTTGCCACATATGTAGACATTGGCTGATAGAAACACAGCACAGGGACCCCCTATCACATATGGTATACAATATTTAGTTGCAGGGCCAACAATAATGTGTAGGGCGGCCTATATTTCAATGTATAAATGTAGGCCACTAACCCATTTACATAATTGAGAAATGCATATATGTATAGCACAGGCTGTATTTATGTTAATGTATATTTTCTGACACTTTTATTTATTAGAAGAAAATAAGTGTGGGATCAAATAATGTGGAGGACCCATTGCAGTATCTCTGAGGAGCCCGTAGGGGTCACCGACCCCTTGTTAAAGACCTCTGGTGTATATTAGAGACACATTTATGTGCAATGAGGTTTGCCAGGCAGGCACCTGTTCACCACTTCTCTGTCTTTAGACCACTGCAGACCAGGAACACTCCACAAGATGCTCTCACCCAGATGTCTAGTCGTCGTAATTTGGCCCTTGTCAAAGCCCCTCAAATCCTCATGCTGGCCCATTGTGTTTCTGTTCTCCCCTCCTCAGGCGGCCGTTCTGCTGGAACACGAGCGTCAACAGGAGCTGGCCAAGATGCATCCCGGCCCCAGGGCCACCGACCTCGGGGCCCGCCCCCCTTTGATGCCCCCCGGCAGCGCCATGAGGGGTACGTTAACGTTACCGCGACGCCCGCCTCTTGGCTCCACGGGGCCACGTGTTCTTGTTCTGCTGGGATCTAATTGGTATTATTGGACGATTCATCGGAGCTTGTGTCATTTTAAGTTGAAAGGCCTAAAATAGGCGTGCAGGTTAAAGGTGGTGTTGGCGATTGCAAGCTAATGCACTATTTGTGTGTCAAATTGAGCTAATGGCTCCTCTCAGTCTGCTAGCTACCCTTTCTGTGTGCGTACTGGGAACATAAAGTGTAGTTGATCAGCAGTAAATAAAATAAAAAAACCATCTCTCTCTCTTTGCAGGTATGGATCCTCGCGCGCCCCTACCTCCAGGAGTGACCATGATGCCCACCCCTAGACAGAGGGTGCCCCCGCCCCCAGGCGAGGATAACAGAGAGGTAGGCACCACCTGGTCTCTATCGTCCGACAGCACTACGTCCTAAACACTATATCCTACCAGCAGGGGGCAGGATAGTCTAGTGCTCTGGGTGTTGGACTGCCAGCAGGGGGCAGGATAGTCTAGTGGTCTGGGTGTTGGACTACCAGCAGGGGGCAGGATAGTCTAGTGGTCTGGGTGTTGGACTCTGTGTATGCAGGAAAAAAATGAAATGCAGTTCCTGCTCTGTAAATGGGAACAGAAACGAAGTGGTGCAGACCGCACCACACAACACTATCCCAGCTTTACTGTCAGGTGAAGCTAATGAGGGAGAACCCTGTGGTGTTGAAGGGAGAGGTGTTCAGTTTTAAGCTTTCACCAGAATGACGGGCTCCACCTTAAAACCGGCCCTGAGCTGATGTTGTGTTGTAACTGCAGATGTGGCAGGGTGAGGAGGTGAGCGTCAGCGGTCCCAAGATCCCCCAGGCTCTGGAGAAGATCCTCCAGCTGAAGGAGATCAGGCAGGAGCAGCTCACAGACCCTGCAGGTGGGTACAGTGGCATTGATATACGTACACGTAGACAAGCGCTCGCGTCTCGAAAGGCATTGTTTACATACTTGCCTGCGTACCATGCGTGTGCTTGGAGGATTTAAAATATATCCAGTAGGGGGCAGAACAGGGCTCAATAATCCCGGGAAACGGGAATATTTTCCTTGACTACCTTTTGAATTTCCACAACAATAACCAACATGTGAAAATGTGGGGCGGCATGGAGACATCTCACCCAGTACGCGTGGCAGACATTTTGTATAGGCCTACGCTAGGGCTGAACGATTAATCGTTTTCAAATCGATATTGCGATTAGCACATCGCAAGACGTGCAATTTATAAGCGCGTCTGACCCAGGTTTTTACGTTGTTCAAATTCATGCCGTCCTCCTTGTTTGACGGTCGTTCTAACTAATCAGAAGTGGGGTGCTCCTCTACAAGTACCCTTCCTATTAACTCATTAATGGAATTTTGAATCTTTAGCATATATTCCCAATGCAACATTGACCAGCAAAGTATATCCTCACAGTACTGTAGTTGGGTATTCCCTACACCGAGTCCTGTTTGAAAGACACAATGTCTGAATCATTGACACTCGATGTTTACCCTGGCAACAAGTCTGCATTAGTCGGTCTATAATGGTCTGCTTCCTGCTCCAATCAGATGACGACGATGACGACGGAGACTTTGACATGACCTTGGGCACCGTCATGTCTGATAACGAAGACGAGGATGGCCAGGCGTCGAAGAAAGACGTACGTTCCGCAACATCTCCCTCTCAAACACACACTAGACAACGCTGTAGAATACGTAACACCTTTTCCCCCGAAGAAAAACTCATATTGAAAACCTGTTTGCTTGGCACACGTCAATATGCACTGTTGCCAAGCATCCAATGCCATCCTTTTAGTGAACGGGTGTCTCCCGGCGGGGGGGGGGGGGGGGGGGGGGGGGGGGGGTGTCTCCATACCCCCCCCCCCCCCCCCCCTTACAGAAAAATCGCAAGCGCAGGAACCGCAAGAAGAAGAACAAGAAAAAGCGCGCCCTGGAGCGCAAGGAGCAGGCTGCGGAGCAGCAGAAGGAGGGCGAGGGCGAGAAGGACAAGGAGAAGGAGCCCGAGGTGGAGATAGAGTATGTGGCGGAGGAGCCGGAGATCTACGACCCCAACTTCATCTTCTTCAAGAGGATCTTCGAGGCCTTCAAGGTGAGAACACTGTTCGCCTTGGTCCTCGGGTAAGGTAAATGGGTGTGCAGGTAGCTACTGGTAACAAACGGCTGTTAACTGGCAGGCTGTTATGGCTTCAGATTTAAACAGAATTGTTCAGGACTGGGGACGATGTAACATAATCCATGTGTTAGGGGTGGGACGATATGATATTATCGTTTATCGCGATAAAAATCTATACGATAATCGTATCTTGGCGAATGTTCATTATCGTGATAATCATAAATATTAATATTTATTATTATTGTGTCCCCCACATAAAAAGAATTAATCAAATTTGTTGACATACTGGTTTCAAAACCAAATGAATCGCACAAAAAAAAAAGTATGTGTCATGATACAAAAATAAATGTTTTTCTTAAGAAAATGTAAGCTAAAGTTATTCCAGTATGATTTAGTGCCATTTCGAAAATAACCGTGATAATATCGTTTATCGCAATGTATTTTGGCCAGGTTAATCCTGATATCAAGTTTTCATATCGTCCCATGCCTACCATGTGTGTACATTTACAGTTGGAGGTCTGCACTACCAATTTGGTATTTATATGCTAATATGCTTTAAAGGGGTTTAAACCTGGTGGTGGACGGTTATATTATGGGATGTGCACCGGAGATAAATGAGTTGATTAGCCTTTTGTCTCTCCGTTAGCTGACCGACGATGTCAAGAAGGAGAAGGAAAAGGAGCCGGAGAAGCCAGACAAGCCCGACACCACCGTGTACAAGAAGAAGGGCTTCGAGGAGGAGAGGAAGGACAGCGACGACAGCGATGACGTGAGTTATAGACCCCATGGCGACGACAACCCCCCTGGGCTCCCTTCAGCTTCTCCTTGCATTGATCAGATGCGCGTGCATCAGTAAAACACCGTTCCATATCTCACCTTACAGGAAATCAGACCAGACGTCCCCAAACTGTCCAAGAAGAAGATGAGGAGGATGAACAGGTTGACTGTAGCTGAACTCAAGCAGGTAGGCAGCCGCTGCTGCGTACCCTGAAGCACTCTCGAGGAGCAGAAACATACGCCGGAGTTCTACTCACAAGGCAGGACGTTTTACCAGAATAAGCCGTTTTTCAGCTGTGTATCGCAAAAGAACAAGGCCCTATTCCGCAAATATCGCAAATGCGTGTATTAAAAAACAAGTGCATGTTGTAAGAACCCAGCGTTGTTCAACTTTTTCAAATGAAATATTTTCGTTGACTTTTTTTTGTTTCCCCTTACTAGATTTGAGACTTTAGTTGACGGCGATAATGCACTCCTAAAGTCAACAGATAGGATTACTTTTCTAGAAATGCAGCTCAAACCATAAAGTCTGTTGCACTACATCCATTCGGCCACCGGGGTAATCCCAGTGCCAGTGATCCTCTCGACACCTGTGTATGTTCCCTCTTCTCCCCATGCCCAGCTGGTGGCCCGGCCTGACGTGGTGGAGATGCACGACGTGACGGCCCAGGAGCCCAAGCTGCTGGTGCACCTGAAGGCCACCAGGAACACGGTGCCCGTGCCCCGCCACTGGTGCTTCAAGAGGAAGTACCTGCAGGGCAAGAGGGGCATAGAGAAGCCCCCCTTCGAGCTGCCCGAGTTCATCAAGCGCACGGGCATCCAGGAGATGAGGGAGGCCCTGCAGGAGAAGGTGGGTGGGCTTGGGGGGTGGGGGGGGTGTTGCACCTCGTGTTCATGTATGCAGAAGGCTTTATTCATTAAAGGCAGTCTTAGCTTCTGGCTCAAAACACATCAGACTCCCTCTGAAGCTCCGCCCCCACACATTGAAAAGCCTCGCGAAGCCAAGGGCTTTGTTGTTGTGAGCCACCGCTGTTTATGTTCCTATGTACGGAGCCAGGGAGGCTGTGCACCAGGTTGTTTTCTTCCAACAAGCACAGTACAAGTATTATCTTACGATCAACCTGCAGTAGCTGACTATACCTTTTTTTTAAAGCCTTCAATAGAACTATTCAGGTGCTCTAGACCAGTGGTGCTAATAAAAAAATAGGTAATAAAAAAATAGAGGTAATAAAAAAATAAAACGTCTCATGTAACCAGACCATATTTCCAAAGTGAATGTGGTCTGGTTACGCCAGGCTAACGTACAAACCCCCGTCAGGAACGCTGTACTAAAGCATCCCGTCTGTAACTCATCTCATCCACAGGAGGACGCCAAGACCATGAAGACCAAGATGAGGGAGAAGGTCCGCCCCAAGATGGGCAAGATCGACATCGACTACCAGAAGCTCCACGACGCCTTCTTCAAGTGGCAGATGAAGCCCAAGCTCACCATCCACGGAGACCTCTACTACGAGGTGCCGGGGCTTACTTGGTAGAGAGACCGTAACCAGGGGGACGGTTGCCAGGGGTTGTCCGCCCCCGCTGTACTCTCTGTGTGTTTTTGAGTGAAAGCCTAATGGCCTGTGTGTCGTCGTCTGTCAGGGGAAAGAGTTTGAGACGCGGCTGAAGGAGAAGAAGCCAGGTGACCTCTCCGACGAGCTGCGCATCGCTCTGGGAATGCCCGTCGGCCCTGTAAGGCTTTGTTAAATTACCTCCATTATCTCTTCTGCCAATTCTGCTCAAGTTCTACCTTTTTATTTATTCATTGTTTTTATTTAAGAAAAATACTTAAATGATTTAGGTATATATTTTCCCTGAATAAGTTTTCTCTCTCTGTACAGGACTAAGCTAACTGTAGAGGTCTCTCCCCTGTAGAACTCCCACAAGGTGCCTCCTCCCTGGCTGATAGCCATGCAGCGGTACGGTCCTCCACCCTCCTACCCCAACCTGAAGATCCCTGGCCTGAACTCCCCTATTCCAGAGGTACCGCACCCAAGGCCGTCTGCTGCTGCTGCTGCATGTGCACACCGTGTATATACAGTGGCTTTTGTCTGCAGCACGTTTACATTTTAGTTGCCAGTCATCTAAATGTTATTGTACGTGGTATTGCATTTAGAGATGTCTCAGCATCTACTATCTACAACTAACCTATACAGCCATAGTTCTGGTGGTTAGTTGTTCCCGTTCATTACAGGTCAGGGACATTCAGATATTTGGTCAGGGAATTAGCCGCTAGACCGTCTCCACGTATTGACTGGTGCTTTTTCGTTGACCCCCAGAGCTGCACGTTTGGCTACCACGCCGGAGGCTGGGGGAAGCCACCAGTAGACGAGATGGGCAAACCCCTGTATGGAGACGTGTTCGGGACCAATGCCGTGGACTTCCAGGTGATCCCTCTCTGTCCAGTCTGAATAGTCCATGGTCATTTCAGTGTGCAGAATATCTGTCCAGGGGAATTGTTCTCATCATTACTTCATGAGTGGGTTACTAATGTATCGGGGCCTCCCCGACATGTTCCTGACCACCTCTCCCCTCCAGGCCAAGGCGGATGAAGAGGAGGTGGATCACACCCCGTGGGGGGAGCTGGAGCCGTCGGACGAGGAGTCTTCTGAGGAGGAGGAGGAGGAGGAGAGCGACGAAGAGAAGCCGGACGAGACGGGATTCTTCACGCCAGCAGACAGGTGCTCTTATTAATACGTTAATTGATGATGTCACACGGTCTGTTTGCGCACATTAAGAGTTGAATATCGGGTGCAGCTGTGGCACATGCCAGAATTCCCTGCTCTTGGCCGCGGACATTTCAAAATCTTGCCCAATATCTCTCTCCCACTAGTTTCCTGTCTCTCCACTGTCCAATAAAAAGAAACGACAAGCTAAATATAAAATGTACAGCCTTGGAAAACCATTTGACGTCTATGAAATATCGATTAATACTTACGGTATAAACTCTGGCAGTCACAATCGACACCATCGACAAAGTCAGAGTGGTCTTTACTGTGCACACAGTGGCACGCGGTAGAGATGCTGGAGAGACAGCCGTTTGGCCGTGGAACTGTAAGATCTGCTGGCCGGCGGCCGCTGAAGTTGTGACTTCAAGTATTCAAATCCCCTTTTCCGTGCCCTGTCTGTCTGCACCACAGCTGTTATGCGCTAACGTGTGTGTGTGTGTGTGTGTGTGTGTGTGTGTTCGTTCATTCCAGTGGTCTGATCACTCCTGGAGGCTTCTCGTCGGTCCCTGCTGGCATGGAGACACCAGAGCTCATCGAGCTCAGGAAGAAGAAGATCGAGGAGGCCATGGATGGGTGAGGGTTTTCTCTTAACGCTTACATTTTATCATCTGTTGATGTTGTTCACTCAGTTTGGCTTGCAAAGTGTCAAGCTCATGGCTTCTGTTTTATATAATTACAAGATGATTGAATTAAAGCTACATTTAGACATCTGGACATATCATCATATATCATATCAATATTTCTATCTACGTTATTTCTGTTTCTCTTTAAGATCAATAAAGCTTACCCCTTATCTTACCCACCTACCTATATGTTGTTAGAGCTTTAACTCTCCAGCGGCTAATGCTAAAGGATGCTCCTGGTTTAAGTGCTGTTTAGCCTGAGTGTCATTGTGCGTGTGTGTGTGTGTGCGTGCGTGCAGCAACGAGACGCCCCAGCTGTTCACCGTGCTGCCAGAGAGGAGGACAGGTGCCGTGGGGGCGGCCATGATGGCCTCCACACACATCTACGACATGTCGGCGGTAAGGCTGCATCTTCTCAGGCGCGCGCTACAGGGACGTACGACAGATAGTAAACCTTCCAGACATTGCTGCAGGAGGTGGGGGGGGGGGGGTGGTCTGAGGGCAGCGGCGTAATCCCTCACCCCAGTCAAACGCTGGCTACCCATGTTTCTGGACAGCTCTGATGTAATATAAAACACTGCATCATGTCAACTTCACTTGCTGCCTTTTGTCAATTATAAACGTTGCTATGCATATAGCTTGAAGCCATCACTAATAGATACACTTTCCAAAATATTACAGTATTTGTTTTTATACACACATATACAAAAAAAAGAATTCAACCCTCTAATTTGGTTTTGCACAAATATTAATAGACATGAAACTATTGCTTTGTGAGCCACACAACACACACACGCCTCACGCATGCACGAACACGCATGCGTAGCCATGTAAACAAAGAGCAGGAGCTAGGATTACACTACACACACAGAGGCAGTGTGATGATGTCATTGTGTGCTCAGGGCTCCATTACATCACTACATCTTCACATAGTTGTTTGCTGCTACATTAAAGGCATAGTCCTCTATTGTAAGATAATCGTAAGCTAGTACGCTATTTGTGTCAAATTCACCAAATATCTCCTCGCGTTTAACTAGCTTACTGTTCTCTGTGCGTGATGAAAACAATGAATCCGTTCCGACACTTCTACACAGCCCCGGCTCCGTAAATGGCAACGTGAACAAAGTGGTGAACACCGCTCACGTCAACAAAGCTGTAGTACTACGCTTTGCTTCACAATGCGTTTCAATGTGTGAGGCGGCACCGCGAGGGGATGTTTTGATTTGATCTCTAATGTAGCAAGCGTTCTGGAGAGTGAGTAACCCTGCCTTTAACGTTTACAACATCCCCCCTCCCTCCCCCCTTACCTTCCCAGGCGATGGCGGCCCGCAAGGCGGGCGGCGGCCACGAGTCGCAGGGCGTGGAGGTGGCCCTGGCCCCGGAGGAGCTGGAGCTCGACCCCTTGGCCATGACACAGAAGTACGAGGAGCACGTGCGCGAGCAGCAGGCGCAGGTGGAGAAGGAGGACTTCAGCGACATGGTGGCGGAGCACGCTGCCAAGCAGAAGGTGGGTGAGGCCTGGGGTGCTGGGGGGGGGGGGGGGGGGGGTCGCCGTACGTCAGCATTTTGCTGTGCGGACGCAGCTAAATGTACCATGCATGCAATTATAGAGAGAAATAGTATTCCACTGAGTTGCATGGAAAGCTGCATCATTCTAGTCTGCATAAAGGCTGAAATGCCAGACCAAAATATATTTGGAGAGGGTGTGAATACAATGTGAAGTATATCTGGAGGGGGTGGGTTGAATGAACAATTTAAAAATAACACTATTAGGTTTGCCAGTGTAAACCATTCCGTGCTCCCACGAAGTCTGGCTGTAAGGGCTGCACATACTTGACCCACTTTGGTATAGAATTTAATGAAGGTGGGTAGAAAAGTAATATTTTCCATTACATAAATGGCATTTACTGAACATTTCCACCCTTGTATCGTAGGGGGGTTCCCGGAGCATTCAGTGTCTAGTTAATGGTTTTTTGAAAGATTTCAGGGCGACAAAAAATATCAGGCCATTTTGGCTGAAAAGCCACCCTTCATAAAAAATGTGTAAACTGTTTGTTCAGTATTGGAAATGCTGTTTATTGCTTTATGAACCTGCCTAAAAAGGTGTTAATTGCTGGACACGCCACGCTGCTTGTCGGACACACAATCTCCAACATTTGGCGCCCCCTCCATCAAGATGTGCTTTTTGCTTTGGTGTAATGAAATAAAACACCTGAGTTAGTACACTTCCACTGAGGCTGAAACACATCTGGACAATTGTTCTCAGATATTAAAAAATATCCCCCTTTTGTGTGCATTTTACGAGCCAACGTGCATTTTCACTGACTCCACAATCATACTAATCTGTGCACCAGTTGGAGTGATATAAAGGTTTCTAGTTGTGTACAAAGTCCCCAACTTCTAACTACATTTGTTCAAATATCTTCATGTTTCGCTGAGTCGGTAAGTTAAAAAGTAAGCCGTGTTAATTGGGCCGTCTGCAAGTATTAACAATGTCCTGTTGTGGTGAGACTGGTGATTTTGAACCTCTGTCCTCTGCTCTTGTCTTTAATTTCCTTTAATCCTTCCCTCCCTCTCTCCCTCCATCCTCCATCTTTCCCTCCCTCTCTCCCTGCAGCAAAAGAAGAGGAAGGCCCAGCCTCAGGAGACCAGAGGGGCTGCCAAGAAATACAAGGAGTTTAAGTTCTAGTACCCTACGTACACAGAGCCACGCTGGAGGAGGCGTGGCATCGTAACGTCGGGGGTGCAGGGCCACGGCGGCACTCGTCCACCGTGAAGACGGGCGCTTCTCTCTTGTCCTCTATTTTTAATTATAAATAGACCTACGTGCTTATGTAATGTTTACTCAGATCCTTGTAACGTGACAGCATCTATGTCCTCCTTTTGTTTAACGATGTGGTTTTACAACTTTTTTTATTTTCTGGCATTTGCAGTACTGTTTTTTCTGGTTTTGTAAATAAATGAAGTAAGTAATTTTTTGTGTGATATTTACAGTCTACAGTCAGTTTTACCAAATTTCTGTTGTTTTCAAGGGGACATGTGTTGTGTTTATGGTGACATTTCGGGTCATATTCCAAAGCCACTATAATAAACCCTGTTTAAGGCCATCGCAAGGTACCTGCGTAGTTCTTACCGCTAGAGGGCGGTAGAGGTGTCTGAATGTGAATGTCACCACGTGTCTGAAGCACAGTGACCTAAATAGCTGCTGCAAGTACCGTACCTCTCCGGGAAC
>JAODTR010014909.1:530-13104 GCA_025399935.1 Amblyopsis rosae
GATGTCACCCATAGACTGTATATATAAATGGACCCTCTGTGACGTCACTCATAGACTGTATATATAAATGGACAAACATGATGTCACCCATAGACTGTATATATAAATGGACCCTCTGTGACGTCACTCATAGACTGTATATATAAATGGACAAACCCTCCATGACGTCACCATAGACTGTATATATAAATGGACAAACCCTCCATAAACCCTCTGTGACGTCACCATAGACTGCATATATAAATGGACCCTCTGTGACGTCACCCATAGACTGAATATATAAATGGACAAACATGATGTCACCCATAGACTGTATAGATAAATGAACAGACCCTCCATGACGTCACCCATAGACTGTATATATAAATGGACCCTCTGGGACGTCGCCCATAGACTGTATATATATAAATGGACAAGCCCTCTGTGACGTCACCCATAGACTGTATATATAGATGAACAGACCCTCCATGACGTCACCCATAGACTGTATATATAGATGGGCTAGCCCTCCGTAACGTCACCCATGTCAGATATCAGCACTCTTACCGCCATGTCCTCATGTTCTTCCACAAAGAAGGCTTCTCCATTGTCCCCTAGTTTCATCTGCAAGTTGACCGGCTCGCCATTTATCTCAATGTCCACCTAGGACACAGTGAAAAGCATTCATGTTGGTGTTGCACATGGGGGAGAGAGAGAGAGAGAGAGAGGGAGAGAGAGGGAGAGAGACCACTAGTAGGCTACCACGTGTGTCACTCGTATGCTCGACATGTTGTTGATGAGGAAGCAATGTGAAAGGAGAGACTCACTACTTTCTCCTTGGAGCGCAGCACGCCCAGTTTTCCAAAGCGCACGTGAAAGGGGGAGCACTGCAGCGATCCATCCGGCTGGCGCACCACGATGACATCGATGCCTCCCGTCAGCGTGGCGGGGTTAAGGCCCCGGTACAGCTCCTTCACGGTCACAAACACCGTCTCGGCCAGATGGCCCACTATGTTCATGGTCTAGGACTACAGGCAGCAAACAGTTGTACTTAATCACTTAATCACGAAAATAGAAAACTTTCAAAACATAACATTTAAATAATAAAGGATCAATATAGCAGGTAAGGCAGAACACAGCAAAGCAAATAATGTAGGATTGGCATTCAAGCATTAGCCTAGGCGTATTTCTGGTGTCAGCAAAAAGGAGCCACTACCAAGTTGGAGAAAATGCAAAAATATAAAACAATGAATACTCGTCTTTTTAGATGAGGCAGGAGAAAAAGGCATTCTATGAATAACTACAATCCAAGATGTGACTTTTTTTTTATTACGTATTTGTAACAAAGTTAAACTGACCTTTGAATTCAGGCCTTGATGAGTAACAGACTGTTAAGAATATTTAATGACTCATAACACTCTTATCTGAATCACCAAACGTTCAATAGAAGGTAGTGAGGTAACTTCTTTGGTCCCACGGTAAGGTACAGATTGTAAGAGGTTACATGAGGTAAGTGTATTAATTGACACCATTATAGAAAATACTAAAAACCTTAGTTTTAAAGATAACAGCGCGGGCACTCAGACCAATACTTTCTTCAGTATCTAAAGTTCACTTACTGCTTAACAATCAACTTGTGTAACTGTCAGGAAAACCACTGAAGAAACTAAGTACATTTAAATTAGGTTTGTATTGGAACAATGCGAAACCCCAAAAGAGTAAAAGCCTTGTCAACCTTTTTGCGGCATCATTTACTGCTTACCCACAGTGAAGGATGTAACTTCCCAGCTATAGGCTTTCTTCCCTTTACCTCATTTTGGCCATAAGACACCACTATTTCCTTCATCAGACAGACTCCTCTGTTGTTTATTCAGGCTGTTAGTTCAGGCTTAGTCCACCTGGCCTGCCCATTTCTCACTCTTTCTCTGCAGGCTATGTTTAGCGAGTTCTAACAGCTGGCCGCATTTAATGCATGTCTGACTTTTAAACGACAACAGGCAATAACTTTTCAACTGAATAGGCCTTCCATTCGACCTGTATGACATTCAGAGCAGTAGTTTATGAAAGGCTTGGTAGATCTGTTCACACAGAGAGCAGGTGACCGCAAGATACATTCTGGGCTTGACCACAGCTCTCTGGGCAGTCAAAGGTGGGAAAATCAGCAACCACTGCGCTTTACCAGTACCGGAAAACCTATGAAATCTTAAATGGATTCCCAGGGCAGCAAAACTGTGTGGCACTCTCAGTGAATAACTTTGGTTAACTGTTATCAATACAAATTCTGTCCATGGAATAAAACAACACAAAGGTATGTCTAATTTGAAAAAGCTCTAGTAATAAAATTGAATAGACTTGTCACTCTCACAAAGCCCATCTTTAAACATTTAAAAAAAAAGTTATTTTACAGTACACTATGCCAATGTATTAACACAATCTACAAACATGCTACCAAAAAGTTATTTTATTTTTAAGTGGGAAACGCTTTTTCTAGCCACATAGCAATATATAAGTATGGGACAGTTTCGATACGTTCTCTTTCTACAGCCCCATCCACAAATAATGTATCAGATAGGCCTACAGTACAGTATTGGTGTTAAGCAATGCAAATGTTATAGTTTCCCAAATGCAGACAACCAAATTGCCTTTTGCACGGACTAGACCATTCTACTAGGACATAGGTCAGAGTTGCTGTAATTTGGAGCAGCAGATTACATTTTCAGATTACCGTAAATAAAGTATTGTTATTATGTTATTGTTGTTGTACTGGTTAGACTATTTTATAAGTACAACAAGAATTCAGTACATCAATTTCAGTCAAGTCAGTCAAGATGCGAAGAATTTGTATGTAAAACATATGCTTCTCCAAATGTTGCAACATGACCCAACAAGTACAAAGAAATACATTAGATGGGATATAAATTAAATACGATTACCTATCTACATTAGACTACGTACGAGTTAAACCAGAACATACCATAATGTTAAACAGCGAATGCTTAGTTTAAAAAATAACATTACCGTACCGTATCTGGTATTATCCTCAAGTTGGATCATTGCTAACGTGTCTTGGCACTCTGAATGTACATTATGCAAGAGCTTGAAACATGTTGCTTTACATCATCCTCCTGTCTGTATACTATAATATACATAATATTATAGACAATAATACAGTATTTACATTTTAAATCGATCGATGAGCTCACCTTTCAAGTTACCTTTCAATGATGAATCCAGGGCGCTTCCTAGTATGTTGCGCTTGCGCAATACGTGTACTAGTGAGAAACATAACGTCAATCATTAGGCAACCAATGAGCGAGATTTACAATTTAGAACCCGCCCTTAGCATTTGTTTTGTAAACAAGTTAGGGTGTGCACTGTAGACAGCTTGGCTAGTCAGGTAGGTTTGTTAGCTAGGTACTATCTGCCATGAACATGTATTCATGTGGACCTATTACATGTTGTTTTTATGACAAATTATTTGCCCTTTTTGGTACAGTATTGTTCAAGGTCTATGTCAAAATATATCCTGCAAACAGGTCTGACCATCATAAATATTACCACTGAGTGATACATTTGGCTACATAAACAGTGATGCCAATACATTTCCACCAAATCTGCTGTACCTAAACAAAAAGTACATCTATATTCAGTTTCTCCATTGTGCAAGTGTGGTATGTTTATTTAAGAATGTTTCATATATGTATTATTAGTATGATTATTATTATTATTATTATTATTATTATTATTATTACAAACGTCAAATATGTTTGTTTTTTAACTGCCAAATTCCAGCCTGGGTAACAAGCGTTCTATTGTATATAAAAACGTTTATTTTTTTTGTCCAGCAGAGGGCACAGTCTCTATATGAATTAATATAACAAGGCATTTTCCTTTATGCTTGTCTTTACATATGGGTATTATTTACCTTGCTTAAAGAATTAAAATAAAAAAGTATCGCAATATAGACTTTTATATGAATACATTTAAATAATGTGATTACACACATATTTCATTTATAAATCCTTACCTTGAAATAATTCATATTTCTATGCATGCACCAGAGCAATACATTTTCTTCCCAGAGTATTTCCTTTATTAATATAAACCGTTTTTTATGTACAAAAGCAAAGGCAAAACGTGGTGTCTGATGCACTACTGTGCTGTCACCACAAAGCAAGGACCTGCTCCCAAAATAGGGAGACTATTGGAAATATCCAACTTGACGAATGCTGTTACATTGGTAGTGAGAAAAACACAATGGTATGCGCATGCCATACGGTATTGAGCCAGAATGAATGTGACAAAAACAGAAGTGGCTTAAATTAAATACAATTCAAATAAAACGTATTTTTCTTATAAAGCCAAAAAAAAAAAGAATTGAATTGATAAAATAATAGCATATCTTGCGTGTGTTTCTTCTGTACATGACAGGAAAGCATGCTGCAACTATGACATTAAATAATTTGAATAACAGGGCCCAGTGGAGGAACAGACGATCTACATATTTAAGGAGACACATATCTTAACAAAAAAATAACAGGGCACTGGCTGGCTCTGTTAAAGGCATACGTTGATGCAATCTCTCTCCACATCCTGTCCACCAAGCATGGCATTCAGAATGTTTGGGTCATTTTCTCTAAATAAGGCAGCCTTAATCGCAGATCCTGTCATTTCACCCCTTCCCCAAACGTAGGCCAGCACCGTCTGTGAGTAGCAAGCTGCAGCCTGTGCATTCTTTTTCCTTCTATGGAAAAATGCCCCGGACTTGGACGCCTCTCTTCGGGATGACCTGGCCTCACCATTGGCTGGTGGCAGAAAGAGGAGGGGCATATTGGGAGCCTGATGCTTTAAACAAACTTTTCAGTGGAGCTGCCAGTTTCCCTTCCCACTACTGTGTCTGGCTAAGACAAAGGGGGCTTTGCAGGACTCCTAAATATCATTACCTGACGCCAAGGTGAGAACTCTCTGTCTATATTCTCCTGCATGCTAGCTTTAGTGAATCTTTTGTATATTGTTAGAGAGCATTTGGGCCTTTTGTCTCTCGGTGTTCAGTAGTACAGTGGTTAACTGTAGTGTTTGAAAAGAGGATAGTGTTACAGAGAGTTGTCGGTGGGTCCTTGGCTTTCAGCTGCTCTGCAGCTTTCCTCATCTTTACTGAACTATAGCTGCCATCCATCACGTGTGTGTATGTGTGTGTGTTTACTGTATATACTATGTTATGATTTTCATCCCATCTATCTCTTCATAACTACATATTATAGAGGAAACTCTATTTACCTCTGACCCAGTTAGAGCTCTGTTAATTTAAATGATACTTCCCGCCTTGCCTTTCCAATCATTTAAACTGTTACCACATTTTCTGAGTGTAGTCTACAGTAGCAGCTGTCATTCTTGTCTTTGTATAGCTGATGAGCATATTAGTGTCTTGATTTGAGTATTCTGTCATGTTGGCCTTTAGTCTGTCAACGGCTGTGACCTTTTGGTCAGAGAGGTAATTGAGTAAGATTTCTAAATAACTGCTTGGTAATATCAAGATGTGACAGTGGGGCTCAGTCCTACATAGTCATGACAGGACTCATAGGCTGACAGTGAGCAGCTGAGAACCAACCAACATCTCAGTAGACATAAAGCTATAGCACACTTGACAAATGCCTCAGTCTACATGGTGGAGCTTTGCAGATGAATGGCAAGAGTATCGCAATAGTGTGGATTTTTTTTCTTTATTCTTATTTAATTAAGCACAAAGGGAAAAACAGAACAAGACACAAGTGATACATTATTAATTCAACATGTTTAATTATATTTTCAATTATAATTCTATTTAACAATTTTCAGTAAATTATATTATATTGTAACGCAATGTATCGCAATATGTATTGCATCACAACATGGAGGCCTAATGCATCGTAATGTATCTGTAATGTTCTGTTTTTTTTTGTCTCATGTTTAGTCTGTCTTTTAGTGTTTTCCTTGCGTTCAATGTCACCGTTTACGCCCCCTTGTTTCATCGATGGTCAGATTCCTTCCACACGTGTCTGTCATGTGAGTTTCCCCTGTCCCGCTGTTCTCGTCCAGTAGTCTGTCTCTCCCCTCCTGTCCTGTCTACCTGTGTGTTTAAACCCTTGTGTTCCCCCAGTCCTTTATCGCTGGTTGTATTGTGATGCTCGGACCCTGTATTAAAACCTTGTGTGCGCTAAGTGTTGTGTGCCGTGCCATTGTGTCCTAACTCACTTCCCGAGCATTACAGTATCACAAATGTATTGTGTTATCGTATCATGAGGTCCTTGCCAATACCCACCCAGCCCTACTAAAAGGTCAAAAATAATTTGCATCCTCCTTACAAATCATTTCTGATGCCTGTGTTTAAGAATGCAGCAATGGTTGCTGCAGGCATGTGTTCACAGCGAAGACGTGTATTTTTGTTTGCTCACATACTGTATCTGCTGGCCAAGTTGTGAAACAATGGCGTAATCATACTATTATCTTCCAGTGAGTAATCTAGTTTTGATATACAGTATTCCCATTGATCTAGAGGTGACGCACCAATTGGCCTCTCTTACCAGACCACTGCCCCTCTCTGCTAAGCATAAATATAGAAGAAGAAAGACAATGGCTGCATTCCTGAATCTCATTCAGACAGGCTGGACTATTTACTATAGAGTAACTATATCTGACCACCAAAACAACTTAATAAAAGACTAGTTGCAGTGTGTATTGTGCATGGGGCAGTTCAACTGAAAGGTCGGAGAGAATAGAAGGTAAGGGAAGGAACATTCGGGTGGGATAAGAACATAAAAAATAAAATACAAAAAACACTCCTAATCTGACAGGAATATTCCTCTGTTCCCAACCCCTTAAAATGGAGTTGGACTTGTTTCGTTCCCAGTTTCCTAAATGGCCGTGTCACATAGCGACTAAGAGAATGGACTGGCAGTAGGCCAGCATCTTGCACTTTTCACATATTCCTAACTTTTACTGGTAAGCAAAAGGACAGTCAAAATATCTGTGTACTATAATATAGTATATTGACTTTAGTAAAAAAATGTGAAAGTCAGACTTTCTTCAGAGATGTTAATAAAATATATAAAAATGTGTTGGTTCTGATCGATATTTCTGCTTTTCAGTTTGATGGCAAGGCAGTATGGTAAATGACCTACTGAACAGTACAGTAGGCCTACTGTAGCTCGTATTGCTACTTTGCATTTCACAGTATAAGTTAAGATGTGATCTTGCCGCTGCCATGTCACACAGATGACAGCGTACAGCTGTGCAGAGCAACTGTATAGTCGAAATAAAGCGATAACGTGAAAGGAGATAGGGAAAGCAGCTTTAACCGACAGAGCTTTCAATAGCATTCCTGTGTGGGCCTCTGAGTCACCAAGTGCCAGAGACATCACACAGAACTGCCATTGTCAACTGACTGCTTTGCTCAAATGACAATAATGACAATCACTAGGACAGTGTCCTTGGAGGCAAGGATGTACGTTTGTAATTATAAGACAGGGTAGAGTTTCATATATAAAAGCTGAAATACAGTTCAGCATAACTATTACTACGATGAAGTATGCATACTGTACATACAGTACTGTTACAGTTTATGCTTGGGTTTTATTGTTAATGCCACATAGCCACTTTATTGTTATATCATTGTCATTTAACCTAAAGTACAAGTATACCACCACTGATGTCACATCAGTTTTCAGTTTCTGGGCTTTTATAAACATAAATATTGGCATTTATTAAGTCAGTAAACATCTCATTAGTAACATACTTTAAAATACTCTCAAATAAAATGTAATGAATGATAATTTGTCAACATCCACACTGTGTGGACTAGGTGAACTTGTGGGCTGTATATATTAAGTTGGTTTTAAAGTAATTCTTTCATGACCCATATTTTGCTGACTCAATTCACTGTGGGAATCCAGGACGGGCGTACATGTAAAATCTACCCAAACCCCAGTCACTGATTTTGAGGACACTTTGGAATAGTTTTTTCTGAAATGTGATGTTTCGAATCAAGTTATTTTACTAAACAAAGAGTGAGCCTAATGCTAGTGTAAAATATATTTGTTCTTACTGCATCTTACTGCTAAGCCGACGCTTACCCCACAAGGACATGTATACCAACCAGCATAGTATGCAGTTTGTGTCTACTCTAGATGTGATTGATGGGTGTTATTCGGACAACTGTTTAAGAAGGACAAAATGTATACAGGGTGCAATTGTTTCTCATGACCACACGTGTCCGCCAATTTGCCAACCTGCATAGGATGACAATTATCCTAGACAGCTTTAGGTCTTACCACTGAACAAGTGCATACACCTATATGGAAGGGGGAAAACATTTTTATTTTCTATTTATTTTATCATTCTTTAGCAAAAATATAAAAAATAAGCAGCACATTTTGTGTGTTTTGGTGGGTGGAGCGTTCACCCGTGCAAATTGTTGCACTGCATCAGCTTCTCACAGAGTGACGTCCTGCCTAATCAATGTTCTCACTGGTGTTCCTTATGACTCATCTGCCGGGCGTCTGTTTCTATCTGTAAAAGCCAGCCATTCACAGTACTCACTCGCACGCGCACATAGCCTACTGCCGCAGAATTGAGTTTGATTGGCAGGTCCATATCTGGCAGCCTATAAAGGTAAAAGGTGAAACCGCAGAAATGTAATTTAGGCACTCGTCATTGTAACTGACAGTTTGCAAAACTTCTCTACGTTCGAGGGGGACGCAACACATTTCTCTTCTCCCTCTCAATATGTTTAATACATTGCCTGCTTGGGCACAAGACACATCTGTACAAAATATATTGCGTAATTATATTTTCCACTACCAAAGTAGTTCACTATACCATCTTACCAAACAAAACATTGGCCTACCTCTGCCATGAGCTAACAAGAAATAAAAGACAAAAAAAAGTATATTAATGTAAAATAAAGGTAGTGGAAGATGCAAAACATATTGTCACTTGTATATTGAAGTAAAGACATCCTGAAATTAAATGATGTTATTAAAATGAATGCAAAAATGGGTAATGCCAGTGTTCCTGTACTCCTTGAGAAGCATGCAACAATGAGAAAGCCCTGTTGTTACTAACTCATGTTACAGTTCTAGTCAGCTATTGTCAAATTGAGCGAATATCTCCTCATGGCCCACTAGCTAGCTTGCCTGTTCAGTGTGCATGCTGAAAAAAGAACATCTACAGCTCTGGCTCTTACAATAGGAACACAAAGTGGTGCAGAGCGCACCTCACAACATTATCCTATACATGGTAAAGCATTTCCAAATGTGTGTGTGTGTGTGTGTGGTGGTGGGGAAGGAGGACGTGGAGGAGCTTCTGAGGGGAGAGGTGTTTTGGTTTTGATCCAAGTTCAGATATCCAGTCTTTATTTAGAAAAGTACTGATTGTACCTTTAGTCCAAGTCTAACCCATTGTGCTCTTTGACCCCGCTCCAGGCCCAGACCCTGTTTGCCACCATGTCGAGCAAACGCGCCAAGCAGAAGACTACCAAGAAGCGTCCACAGAGGGCCACCTCCAATGTCTTCGCCATGTTCGACCAGTCTCAGATCCAGGAGTTCAAGGAGGCCTTCAACATGATCGACCAGAACAGAGATGGCTTCATTGACAAGGAGGACTTGCATGACATGCTGGCCTCTCTCGGTAAAGAGACTGTTAACTTGTTTTATTATACAAATGCCTTTTTTATATTTAACCTTTTTTAACACTATCTGCACTACTAACACAATAAAGTATGAAAGGGGGGGAGGTATTTTGGCTGTGGCGATAACCAGAGCAATAGAATACCGCTTAACAGTAGTTGTGGAACGGCTATGCGCTCACTGTTGAAACTTTGACGACCTGGTCTCACTGAATGCTTTAAAAGTAATTCTAAATGACAGGGTGGCAGGCAAATCTGGCTGTAAATGTTTTGTACAAACTCCTGATATTGATGACTTGTGATGAACAGTGATGAAAATTCAGATATTGTGTGGTCCTGTTAATTGTATGATCCACATATAATGTACTGTCATTATAAATTGTTATGGCTAATGGTCTGCAATTATGTTAATTGTCCTGCTGCCTGTCTTGGTCAGGACACTTTAATCTAAGTGAGTCCTTTCCTGGTTAATAATTTATTTATTTTTTAAATGGAAGAAAATAAGAACTTGCCATGCCATGTTGGTGACCGCAGGTAAGAATCCCTCAGATGACTACCTGGATGGGATGATGAATGAGGCACCTGGACCAATCAACTTCACCATGTTCCTCACTATGTTTGGAGAGAGGCTCAATGGAACAGATCCAGAGGATGTTATTCGTAACGCATTCGCCTGCTTCGATGAAGAGGGATCTGGTGAGATACATTGACAGAATTGTTCTGTGCAACACAATGGCACTAAATTACCTCGAGATTATCAGCTCGCTTTTTTTTTTCTTTGCAGTTGTGACTTAGTTTGTATTTGTGTTTTTTAATGTACAGCTAACTGTTCAAATGTGACTTCCATTTTGTGTTTTTGAAGTGCTGCATAAGATAAAACATTTGCAGATACTCTCACCAGTTGTTTCGTAGTTATTCTGCCCATTCATCCTATTTTAAAGTAAATCCTAATTGACATCCATGGATGCTCTAGGTGTGATCCACGAAGACCAGCTCCGGGAGCTCTTGACCACCATGGGGGATCGCTTCACTGACGAGGAGGTCGATGAGCTGTTCCGTGAAGCACCCATTGACAAGAAGGGCAACTTCAACTATGCAGAGTTCACCCGCATACTGAAACACGGCGCAAAAGAAAAAGATGACTAGTAGGAAGATGGAGAAATAAATGACTGCCATTGAATCCACACACTTTTCATACTATAATAAATCAAACCTTGGCTCCCATCTCATATAGGTAGTAATGTTTTGGTAATACATCCTTGTTAGATGTGTTATGGCATTCATTCAGATCCATTGATGAATATTTGTGACTCCAATATTATGCAGTACAGTATCTGCTAGCGTGGTTAAAACATCCTGATTTTTCCAAGCTCAGTTACCATTTGCATCGCTTTAGTCTGAGAATTGTATGGGTAGCTCGGTTGGCAGTGAGTAGCTCAGGCGTAAATTGGTTGACAAAGAATTTGTTTTATTTTTTTACACCAATTGGCACTGGCTGGTTAATTTAACAAATAGTTTATCAACTGAGAGTTTCCAGACTGGCGTTTTAGTGGTGCAAACCAAAGTGAGGTAAGTTGCCGATCAGGATGGTTTTAACCAGGCTAGTCAATGGCAGCTTCCTGCATTCATTCCACTCCAATTATTAAAGGGTAGAGGTCATGGTCTGTAGTTTCCAGCCTCTCTACTTTTTGTTTTCTCTGGCATTTGCAGGATCCCCGCAAGGATGCTAGATTGACTCGTGCAGTGGGTTTAAGTATGTTTATCTATCCTGTATATTGCTAAAAAATGCTGCTTGGCTTACTACTGAAGCTATAGCCTATATAAAAAGAACTATGTATAACTGAAGATTGACTTTATCTACACTATTAAAATTGTATGACAGAAATGACATGCTCACATTTAACACTTGTATCATTCCACTAATATTTTTAAAATGGTTAACAGAAAATTAATTGAAAATGTACTGATTCTGTTCTGTAGGTAAAGCATGTTTTGCAAGTCTACCTATGGGAGGGCCAAGTCTATGGATGGTATTGACAAGTGTGTCTACCACATTTGAGTAGTGCACCAGTATTGCTCATTCCAGAGGGATATTAAAGTGTAACTGCACCCTAAAATGTGTTTGAGCTGTAAAAGTAATAGGATTGCTCTGTGATGAGACACATCAGTCATAACCGTTAAAATAACCCCAGGACCTGGCTGGTTTTCACCGGTACCCCTAGTACACTCCCTACCCATAGTAAGATCATCCAATTCAAATGTTAATGCGGGCCCCCCTCTCAGCTCCTTGATGCATTTTTCAAAGGTGTCAGGCTCAGAGCTGGGGTGCTGTTACTTTAAGACAAGTTTTAAGATTTTCCTGATCAGTTCAACAGAAACTGGAGAGTTCACTTGAAGACATTAACATGAGCGTTTAAAGCTTTTACTTCATTCCCTTCATGTTTTCCATGTGGTCAGTGTCAGACATGGATCTCGTCGTCTTAGATTCTTCTGTCCATTAGCACCTCATGAGCAACTCTGTGCTAAACATCTGATGCATAGACCCCTGTAAGATCCACAGCGCTTTCTTGAAGTTAGGTAGATTTTCTTTGGATGTTGGCATTGCCACTCACGAAGTCTGTAGTTGAAATTCTTGTGTGATGCTCTAGTGTAGTACCCGGCTTTACTTACATCAGTGCATTTATTAACACTAACAGTAGACTACTTATCTAACAGAGCAAGACCTGAAAACAGCCAGAGTCCTGTTTGTAAATTTCTCAAATTCCTCTGCATAAACAACGTCAGACTTTGTCGTCGAGTTGATGAGGATGTCAATCAAAATACCTTTCCTGTCAAGTAGGTGGACAGTTTAGCCAGTGCTGTGTCCCAGACTTTAAGTAAAGGCTGGCTCTGTGACTACATCTCACCCTACCCACGGTTCTCGGGGGGGGGGGG
>JAODTR010014909.1:13114-25614 GCA_025399935.1 Amblyopsis rosae
TTCTCCCCCCCCCCCCCCCCCCCCAATGGAGACCTTGATTGAATTTTTTTCTGGAGTAGGTTAGTTCATGTCTGTGGAACTGGCCTTTAAGTGTTGAAATGCAATTGTTTCTCCTGCAATATAAATTCCAACAGATGAGGGGAATTTCAGAAAACTTATGAAAAACTGAACTTTTATTTCTCTGAAATGCTTATACAAAAACACATTTTGAATTTAAGGCATATATTGCACAGACTATTGAAAAGTGTATGTAGCTATAAGGGTTTATACTCCCTTAATCCTAAATTTAAGGCACAGTAGCCAGTTATACTGCCCATGGTCATAATTCACAAAATGAAGTTAAGAATATTTTCAAATGTATTTGGTCATACAGAAAGTACACATTCATGCCAAAAAAGAAATATTTACATGCTTTTCCATGTTCCAAGTGTCATTATACACCTTAAAACAATATAAAAATCTAATTATATAAACCTGCCTGACTCATTCCAGCCATCCCAGTATTACAGCCAGTAATGTGCTGTCACAGTGGCATGTAGTGTTTATACATAACCAAGAATTACATATAGGTCTAATCTTGGCCATGACCTGTGCAAGTTGAGGTATCAATGAACTGAAATCACACTTGAGTTGAGTACCTGTAACACCATCTAATGACATATCTACTCAGGAAAGAGTAGCAAAAAAGGTAAAAAATTAAAATAAAATATATACTGAATGTAGGACATGATATTTAAATTGGGGTGGGAGATTAGTCTAGAGGTTCTCCTTTGGTCTATTTCACTGGCAAAGTTACATTTTTAGAATAAAATAAAGATATAGGCAATGACTCGACAGACATCACAGTATTGGAATACACCAACGGGCATGAACAATAGTCTATTTTTCAACTCCAACTGTTGCTACAGTATATTCACATAGGAACCCATTACATGCAACATCTCTGGTTAGCATTCAGCCATAAAGTGTGGTATGACAGTTTCATGGAAACTACAGCATTTATGAATGATAGAAACCTTGTTTACATATATATAAAACTTGTTTTAAAACAGCAGTTTGCTACTAAGTATAATCATGTACAGTACAAACTATCCTCTTGTAATTGGAATACTTTTACATTTAATTTGCCACCTTAAGTCGCCTTTCTACTAAAACTACTGACCAAATCCTGATGCGGGGGTTTAAAATAAAAAATAAAAATGGACCATCACCCAAGTAAAGGAATCCAAATCCTGACATATTTACGTAATTCATGGAATTAAACCCAGGCGTGTGGCAAGTCTGGGGCAGACAGAACTGTACTTCTACATCAAGGCGAGGAAATAAGCCCTGGCAGCTTGCCAGGCTACTCGGTTATTCACAAATATTGATTTCTGTAACAGGACCAATGTGACCTTCTCCCCCACACACGTGCGCACACCTCATCTACTACACAATACTGCTTGCTTGCTAAGAAACCATAATGGAAAGTTAGCAAATGATGGTGGGGTAAAAAGTTCAAATAAGGGTTCTTTGGGCGGAAAGTGAGGTGACAGGGTGACAGGACTCACGAGAGACTGAGAGACAGTGAGATGGAATGAGGGGAGCAAGGGGGGGGCTAGACGCAGAGGAAACTAGACATACAGCCGGGCTCACTGCAGTACAATCAATCGTTCTCCGCCCGTCTCCTGCCACAGCGACAGGGGAAAAGGAGGTGGGGAGAGAGGACGGCTGAACGCTCATAAAAAAAAATAAAAAGGCGGAGGTCCCGATTAAATAACACTAAAACCCTAAAGTGCACAACTATAGTGGAGCATGAACACAGAACCCCCCCCTTGGTCTAGTTAGCGCAAGGGGAGAATGACTGAAAACGGTAGCCCAGAGAGTGAAGCAGAATTGATAAATACTGTTTGTGTGTGTGTGTCTGTGTATACATTCAAGAGAGTCCAGTACTGCTACTAAATGAGGCGAGTTCTGCTGGTGCTGGCGGTTATATGGAGTACAAATTTTGCTACGTTTCAAGGAGGGTGTCCTCCACGCCCGCCTGAATAAAAATAAAAACACTTTGAAAATAGTGACCAACGTGAGAAATGTAGTGATGAACCTCATGCGGCGCATGTAGTCTGTGGCCTTCTGGAATGTAGGTTTAGGAAGAGACGGCGCTCAACAGCTCTGACCGGCATGGGCTCCCATTGAACATGTGAACACAGTAAAATCGTGCTTTAGTCCCGCTTGGCAACGTACGAACCTCTCTACAGAGTCGGTCCTGCTCTGTTAGAAAATAGAGGCAGCAATGACATAAGATACATTCTTCTATGTACAGCATAGGCCAGTCTTTTAGGAGCGACCGGCCGCCCTCTCCTCCCCGTTACGCTCACCCTTCCTAGTTCACCGTCTCGCTCACGGCACGCATGCTGTGCTGCAGGCTCCACACAGTGGCCATGGCGCTGGCCACCGCAGGGTGGCCGCCCGCCTGCCGGGGGTCTGCCTGGTGCACCGCGCCCCAAGCACTCTGGGCCATGGCGGGGCTCCTCAGAGCACTGGTGGTGGTGGTGGTGGTGGAGGAGGTGATGATGGTGGAGGTGGAGGAGGAGGCCAAGGGCTGGAAGCCTGCGGGGAGGCAGGACGTCAGGCCCAGGAACGGGGCGACGGCGGGGAAGGCTGACGAGGCTGGAGCGGGGGCCGGGGTCAGGTGAGCAGCTGAGGGCTGGGCGCAGGCTGGGGTCAGGGGGTGGTGAGGGGGCGGAGACAGCGGCGACAACGCCAGCACCGCGGCAGGCGACGGGCTCTGAGCGGCGCTCTGGATTAGCGGGGATCTGTGGAACGGCAGGCAAACGGGGACATCTCTGGGGGCAGGGAAGGAGGAGAGGAACAAAGCCGAGGCCGAGTCGGGGGCTTGGCTGGCGGGACTTAGCGGTGAGGTTGAGGCGGGGCTTCCAGTTGTTGCCGACGGAAACGGGGCCGGCCTGGCAACGGGCGGAGAGGGGCTGGGCTTCTGGGGGAGCGGCTGCCCCACGAACAGGGCTGGCGCGGCCGGCAGGAGCTGGGCCCGGCTGGGACTACAGGCCCCGGCGGAGGCCACCTCCAGGGGGCCCCAGAGAACCTGGGCCCCGGGGAGGGGAGGAGTGGGCTGCCTTGGCCCGGAGACCTGGACCAGCTCGGGGACGCGGTGTGACGGCACCGGGAGCACCATGGCCTTCTCCATCAGACGCTGCGCCCTGGAGGCATCCATCACCTGCTGGCCGTCCTCGGGCGGAGGGGTGGGGCCCGCGTCACCGCCGCCCCGCGGAGCCTCCGGCTGGGGAGTGCGCTGCCGGCTCTCCTGCAGCCGCTTCAGGCCCTCCTGCTCGGCGGCGCGCTGCAGGGCGGCGTCCACCAGCAGCCGCAGGTCGCTGAAGTCTTGGGCGAGCAGCAGTTCTGGCGGTGTGGGCGGCGGTGTGTTGAAGAGCCCCCCAGCGGCGGGACAGGCCTTCCTGCCGCCCTGCCGTTGCTCCAACAGCTCCTCCTCCTCCGCCTGGCGCAGCAGGCTCTGCGTGTCCAGCGTCATCAGGGCGTGCACAGAGCCGGCCCGGTCGTCGCTGCCGCTCCCCGCTGTTATGATGGCCGACGCCGTGCTGCCGAGGAGGCCGAGGTCCAGCGTGGGGCCTGAGCGGATGACGGAGGGCCGGGGGAGCTGAGGGGGCGGGAGGTGGGGGCGGTCGGGGGAGCCGGTGGGCCCCGAGGCCGACTGGCGGCCCTCTGGCTTGCCGCCTGCCTTGCGGGAGATGGTGAACTGGGTAGGGTCCTTGCCGTCCTTGCGGAGGAGGTCCGGGAGCAGCCGGCGCCGAGCATTAATGAACCAGTTACAGATCTAGGACACACACACATATGAAAAATAAGAAACTTTTGTTTAAAAAAAATTTTTCATCAGGAGGTTCTTTTAGACGTGAAAAAAACCTACTTTGACCTTGAAGACAAAAGCAGCAGAGTGCGATAGCCAACACCTACACAACACATCAAGGTCTTGTCATTTGCAGCGACTTGACTTTACACCTACACCCACACCCACGCATGCAGGGAAGGTCTCGTCATACCCCCCCTCTAGTGGCCAGACTCCCACGCGGCGCAGGAAAGTGAGAACGCAAGAGATGAGAGCCTTGGCTCGGACAGCTGGCAATAATGAGGCTGTGAGCTGAAATACGCTGAGCCACAGAGAAGCAAGCCAAAGGCATTCCACTGAACTGACTACATAAACAGCCACGGTTTGCTCCGTTGCCTCACTCTGATCTGTGGGCCTAATCACATGCAGCTCACAAAAAAATTAAAAGGGAAATGTCTACTGATATTGAAACGTGAATAGGGAAGGCTGAGAAAGTGACAGTAGGAAAGTCTGGAGCTACATTGTAGCTCAATAGTCTGACGCCCTGTGCTGCCCGTCTGGGTCAACTCTTGGTATCAGTCAGTCAGTGGCTATTTCTCAAACCATTACACCGTGTAAAAAAAAATGTTTTAAAGATAGAAATTCTTTATGCTGCCTTTTGTTTTGTTTTTACAAAGTGTGTATAAAACTGGAATTTACACTCATAAATATCTCATTTATTACCATTTAAAAAGGGGCATGGTTAGTTATTTTGAGAGCGCTTGCCATAGTCGAGCTCAAATCAAGACAACATGTTTCCGCAGCTCCGCCCCACACATTGAAAGGCATTGTGACGCAAAGCACAGTATTACTATGGGCTTTGTTGTTGTGAGCGGTGTTCGCCACTTTGTTCACGGAGCCAGGGGTGTGTAGAAGTGTCAGATGTGTTTTCAGCGCACAGAGCGAAGGGTAAGATATGCAAAGAGAATTGTGGTAATTGTGACAATTTGACAAAAGGTGCATTAGCATCTTACAATTAGCTTGCAATAGCTGACTATACATTTAATATTCAGCATTTACAAAGCTGCTGTAACTAACCTGTGTGCAACCAAATGCCTAGCAACAATCCTACGGTGCTTTCACAGGTACTGGTCTCACACCCCCTCCCCCGACCAACGCCTCAGTAAACTGCTTACCTGTAGCACTGAGAGGCTGGTCTGGCCGGACAGACTGAGCTTCTCCTGCTCTGACGGGTAAGCGTTGAAGCGGTGCTCGTACAGCCAACTTCGCAGAACCTGCACCGCCTCCTTCGGCAGGTTGCCGCGACGACGACGCTTCCTGGACAAGACTCCCCCCGACAGGTCGAGTGGAGAGCCGTCGTCGCTGTCCGACATGGTCGAGGAGAGCTCCTGCTCCTTCAGACACTCCTCCTCCAGAGCTGAGGGGGGTTTGGGGGAAAATGGGAGTGTCAATCAAGTGTCAGTGTACAGGAGAAGCATTATCGGTGTTAAATGAGCGCTGGCCTTCAGCGTGGCGCCATTCACACTTGTTGCCGAACAGAAGGAAAGGGGAGGGAAACTAAATGTTTCTAGGCCTTCATTATCTGGGGTGTCTGTGTTAGGTCTGACACACATCTAATAAAGAGACACTACCTGATTGTGTTATAGCACCTTCGGAAACCTCACATCTCAGCCCCAGAGTTGTGTTTTGAGGGATATGGGGGAGGGAGGGAGGCATGGGGGAGGGAGGGAGGGGAAGGGGGCAGCTTGCCAGCAACTTGGGTGTGGGAGGAGCACGGGCTGTCAAAAGTTTCAAACCAAAACAGCAATGTTTTTGCAACTCAGATTCCAACCACAGGAACAACTAGTTCAACTCTGGATAACAAGTGACGGTCCAAGGTCATAACCATCGCATTTGATTAGGCCCAATACGTTGTTCATCCAAGCTACAAACGCTTAGCTTGCCAGAGGGGGAATCCCTGCTCAAAATGGAGCATGCTACATCCCTGGGGTGGGCTATAGAATGCAGTAAATGTCTTTCTCTAGGCCTGGTGAAATCTGACCCCAGGGGCAGCGCCTGTCTTCACAAAGGAGATTGTGTGCATATCAACATCACAGTAGCCAGTGGCCCAGGAATCTATTGACTATTCATAGCAGGCCGTTTTCACCTCTTCTTACCAGCAGAGGTTTGACCACTTGGGCAAACGACTATCTTGAATTGTAAATTCCTTTTCATTGTTATTTACACAGTGCCACTGTAGTGAGAATTTAGACTCTCTGTACAATTAACGTATATTTCTAATGTGTTCAAAACCACTAATCGCAGTCGAGACCACACAGCTGTTTGTATAATCAAAAATTCGTCTCTTCGACAATTACTTTAGTAAAATGACTGTTTATCAAGTGTGTTCACATATGTTGCTAGAGCTACGGACAATTATTCAAATTAGGGTGAGCCTGAAATATAAAAATAGCCTACATTTTCCTTAAGCGAGTTCCATTCTGGACCCAAATTTGTTTTGCCAGATAAAAAATAAAATATAATAAAAAAAAGGTAAACATGGGACCATTTCATTTGGTTTTATTTGCTCATCAAAACCATATAACTATCTCAAAACATTAGCTACAGGTGTTATGGTCTGTCACAAGAAGATATGGCTGGACTACCGTCAACGTGACTAACTTGATGTTTACATAATGTTCTAACAATTTTAACCACTGTGATCGCGTATCTAGTGTTTAGTGACTTTTCCTGTACAAAAATAGGTAACAGCACAGCAGCATTTTTAAAACAGGATTCTAAAAAGGATTCAGTGGAAAGTAAAAGTTCACATTAAAATCTTTGTAATACAAGCCCTAAACATAAATTACGTGTAGACCTGTGTGCATAGGATAATAAAACAAAGTTTGAAAGGGAAATCCGTGTGTCTTGTTGCGAAGGGAATTCTCCACGTCTATACACACACACAAACACACATTCTGGCTGATAAAAGCATGCAAGTAATAATTCATTATTGCAAACGCAAGACGTGAATTATAACAAAATCCATATATGAATCGTGCTGATCGAGGCGCACAAAAGAAACAAAGCTCGCACACCCTCTCTCATGCACGCCACTTCTCTGTCGCTCAGCCAGATGGACACCATGCTCGGCTCCAACGATAACTAGCTGGTTAGCTGTCCCTCCAAATTCAAACACAAACACACGCTTCATTTGCTCGCAACAAAAAGCCTCATTCCGCGAAAAACCAACAGCAAGCCCGTGTGTGCAACCACACAGGCACATCGGGAGCGATAATCGTGCATGGCAAAGCCAAAACACGATGATTACTTCATCTCACCTCGTTTGAACGGTTTCATTCTTTGTTGATGGCTCGCTTGAAAACACGCAGCTGTCGAAGTTCCTCGTACAATGCGTGCCCGCGGCCAAACGTTGACACAACGAGCTTTTCTTCCAGGACGTCAAATGTGTGGCGCGTTTCCGTGAATTAAATCGTTGAATAGTTCGACTAGGTGGCATTAATACGCTTCACCGTACAGTTCGTTTCAACCGCATTCCTCTTTCTGCCAGGACAAATGCTGTATTATTTGTGTCGCTTCTCTTTACCTGAGCGAGGCAGCGCCAGCTCTGTGCCAATCTTGACTTTCAGAGCGAGACTTGTCCCGCCTCCTGTGCAATGATGATCCAATCACGTCCCTCGGTTTCCAGTAGACAGGCCGTGACGTCGTTCCCCAGTGACTGACGGGCGAACCACTTCATTCAAAATGCAGTAGCCTGCTGTGATTGAAGAATGTGTTTGCACGAATTCTCAGATCCCTTCAGAGCAAACTGCAACTGTGTCGTAATCCTTCAAGAACACTTTCCTCAATCCATCCCACAATATTTACGTAACGTTAATCGAAATGGCGTGTTGTTACATAATAAAAATAGCATTATTATTCGTGTTCTCTTTCTTTTCTCAAATTGCGTTTGCTCAGATAGGCCAATAGGCTATGCGATAGGCTATAAGAAAAGTAAACTAGAGCAAGTTTTGAGTCCAACGAGCAAATATGATGTTTAATATCTATGGGAAACAAAGCCCGTAAGATAAATTAGTGATGACCATCATGGTGAACCTTTTGAGAAAGTAGATGCATTTTATTTGTTATAGCCTGCCTTTCCATTGTATATTTGAACAATTGAAACAGTATAAATAGATCTACAGCAATGTAAAATATTCAATAGTTTCTTTTTTACAAAAGCTTTAAAAGGGAATGTGCAATATTATTATAATGGTATCAAATCTCTTAATATTAAATAATTTTTAACAGCTTCAGTATTGCACATATACTTAATGTTAGATATACTGACTTGGTGATAAACCTCAGAAGTTTTTATAAACAAATAAGCCATTCAAACACCTAATTATACTAAACTGAATCTCCATACGCAGACTCATTGAACAAATACTACTCAATAAAATATGTGCTTGCATCATAAAATAGGCTATTTGTATTTACATTTATGTGTATATATATACATTTATATATATATATATATATATATATATATATGCTACATCTTATTTGTTGTGGCCTCACATGCCTGACCTCCCTCCAGTTTCATATCCAGCCCAGCGATACTAGCAGGCCTGTGGAGGGTATAGAAGGTTGGAATAAGGTCTAGTTGGCTCTCCTGACCACCGTCTATCCTCTATGTTCTCTGTATTTACTAGCAGGCCTGTGGAAGCTATCGAAGGCTGGTATGATAATGTCTAGATGGCTCTCCTGACCACTGTCTATCCTCCATGTTCTCTGTATTTAATTAAAGGTAGGGCCAATATCTGCTAATCTTGGGATACTTAAACTGTAGTTTTCTGCTACATGTAGAAAAAATACAAATAAATAAAATAAGTATAATATACATTTTCAGGTAAAAGCTAAATAATATTTAAAATGACCCAAGCAACACGAAATATTAACATATACAGTACCTGTGCAAGTTAGTTACAGGTTAATGCTACATGTAGAAATAAGAAAGGAAAGACTAAAACACATGTATGCTAATACGAATACAATTAAACATATTCAAGCAAAATAAATGTTAACCTACACAGTACTGTAGAATCCCAGGACAGAGTATAGGCCACATAAACCTGTTTTTTTGTATTTTGTGTGTTTTGTTGTTGTGTTTGTTGCTGTTGTAAATTACGAGTTAATGTTCCATGTTTTGTCATGTTGTGATTTTCACATACACAATAGACAAAAAGAAAACTGAGTCAAATTGTTCATCTATTACCGTGTGTTTTTCTATGTTGCTGCAAATGCTGTAGCTATGATATGAGATGGTAGAAGCCATTATGTTCTTTAAGAATATTATCACCCCCAAATCAGTGGCTTAGAACAACATGACACACAATGGAACTGTTTGAATCGTAGATGGCCCTCTTCAGGAAATAGACTAGGTGTGTCCTATTGATAACTGCAGTGTGTATTGGAAAGGGGCTTTGTTTAAAATGTATGAGGTCTTTTTTTCCGAAGGTCATTGCCTGGTCTTTAACACATAATTGTTTCAAGTTGAAAAGTAATGCCTGTCACCTGGCAATAGTTTTCTTTACAGAAGAATCCTGCTCCTCTTAACACACTCAAGGTGCCTTTCTGGGTTTATTTAAATTCAGACACCTTATGTACAACACACTGGGTTGACAGTCGTCTGTAGTGTTTGTGTAATGCCAGGCGAAAGTCTACAGTATCTGCACTGATGTAGCCTTCGTTCTTTGCAGATACTGCATATACGCATTGTTTCAAATGTATGCGGTTTGTCTGTATAAAATGTAGCCGATTTTGGCTAATCATTGTTTTCAGTTAATATGCGTTGACTGAAAATGTAATTATGATACATTAACATTAATATAAACAATTTATAGTGTAGCATTTGCAGGAAACAGTCAGCTTCACAATGTTTTAGCAAACTCATGAGAGCAACTTCATATACAATGTTTTTGTCCAAGAAGCATAGAACAGGCAGAGACGAAAATCTAGCAATAGCCCTTGAGGTGCTAATGATCCTAGCCAACAAGTCAAATTGTGGGCCATTGAGAGTCTAGGGAACAAGTTTTTGACACCCCCTAATCATTTACCTATAGCTCAGAGTTATCCTCAGCAGGCAAACACAACTGCAAACAAAGGTATACCATCAAGAGAAACCTCCACCGGCAAGGAGAGAGAGAATGGTGGACAATTAATGGACCTGTGCGATTCAAAGCCCCAGGCAGGAGTGGGTGAGAAGTGGGGTTTAAAGCAGCGTCAATAGCGTGGCATTGCAGCAGTTTTACATAAGTAATTAGCAAAGGGGGAGAACAGCTTTGTATGCCGACCATTTGGTGAAAGCCGCCTGTGGGAAGGAGGTATTCATCATGTTGTCATCCACAGCAAGCATATGTTTGGATAAAAATCCCACGAAAAACTAGATAATTCTAACCGACTGTGTGTGTCTATTTTGGCTCTCAATGTACTTTCAGATAATTAAAGAAAAATTGCCCATTCTCCGCAAGCATGATCAGTATTACGTGCCACTTCATGTAATTCCATTACTGTCAATAATTAAAGTGGTTTAGAACTGATGTCAAACGCCCCCTGTTGGTCACCTCAATAAAACATGGCATATTCTACCTAGTATTTAAATTTCCAATCTGAGCTCTAGGCACCATCAGACAACAAGGATCCCTCTGTTTCCTTCTACCAAGCGCCCTACTTATGACATTTCGATTAAGGAAGGCATACATTGAACAGTATTGGGCAGTAACTTGTTACTGTATCATTATTGGCTTTAGTAACTAATAACTAGTAACAAATGACTATTTCCAAAACAGTAATACTATTACAAATACCAATCGAAGTAAGGCTGCATTACTGTGTAACAAGAACAAGGTCTTAGCAACTATAGGGTAGGCTAACCAACCTGTCCAATCATCTGGTTTGAGAGGCTGCAATGTTTTCACTTTGGCTGATTGTTGACTCCTAAGGTTCATTATTGTTCCAATAAAGAGGATTCAATTCGAAAATGAGCTGGAAACACAGGTTGCCATTTCTCAGAAGAGGCGTGGCAGGGTAGTGATTGTTAAAGTAATATAGTAACGAGTAACGTAACTAATTACTTTTAATTCCAAATAAAAAGTAAAGTAATTGTATTACTTTTTGAAGGAGTAATAAGTAAATAGTCAATTATTCCTGAGTAACTTGCCCAACACCACATTTTAAACAGTGAAAATATATTTGGTTTACCTAATGTTCAATGAAACAGTTGTGCAAAGCCCAACCGGGAAGGGATTTTAAAACATGTAAAACATAAGCTGCATGACAAAGTATTTATAAAAATACTGTATAATTCTGAATACCCAGCCTTTTTAATGTTGCCCTGGATTCAATTAAAACATTTTTGTTGTGAACACAAGTGTAGCAAATTAAAGCACTTTAATAGAATATGCATTTCATAAATTAAGTTTTAAACATTAACATAAACATACATGGCAATGCAATGGAACACAGAAGCTATAATTATTACCAAGTGAATACAAATTACCATGGTCGGATATTTACCTACAAAGAAAACAAAAAGGGCGGTGTTGCGTGATGGCTTACTTAAAAACCTTTGAGGGTGTCATCTTGCCGTGTCATCACATTCACATTGGTGCAACATTATTTTATTTCAGAAATACTTTTTCATTGTCTTTTCATTGATTTTCATTATAACCTTTAACAAGCTTTTAGACAAATCAATTTGAAGCATGTTATTTAAAAAGATTGTACACATATCAAGAACAAATTTTGTTGTGCCCCAAATAAAGTTTCTATTCCATAAAAACAAGGTATTCAAGGTATTGAAGATTTGCACAATACAAAGATGGAAAATGCAGATAAATAAATATAACGAAGGAAGACAGACACAGCTGTGTGATCGACAGGCGTGTGCAATACGTTTGGTGGCCACAAGGAGCTGCTGCTGTGCAAAGCTACAGGAAGGCCAGAGCTCCAGGAAGAGGAGTACAGACAGACAGAAAATCACAAAATGACATCCGTCTGCTTTTCAGTTCTTAAGAGCCGCGATAGAGGAACATTTAGAACGGCCTTGATGCAGTATCTTTAAGAGAAAATCATCAAAATCTTATCAGCGTTAACAATGTTCATAATAATCAATAATAGCAACAATAGGAATAGAACTTCCAACATCTGAGGTTTTCAGTGGCAGCCTCCGAGCAGTCATTTATGCGTGGTAGTCCATCAAGACTGAAAGAGTAATCTTCTTAGCTAAATATAATATGAATGAAGCCACCAGGACCAGCCTTTACTTGTAAAACGGTGCACCAGTCTCCCCCCCCCCCCCACACACACACACAATCACACATTCACCATTCTCCCCTCCCCCACAGTGGTCTTTTGGAGATAGTTCCATCATCTCATCGTACATATCTCGTGCGGTCTTCCATGTGTTAGCCCCCCCGCATATTTTCCCGCCTGTCTCAGAGGCGCGTCTGGGCCTCTGGCACGTAGATCTCTATGCTGTCGGCGCTCTCCGTTGCCGAGTTCTGCCGGATCGAGGCGGCCTTCTTGGCCGCCAGAAGACGCTTGCGTGCCTCCTGCCGCTGCTTCTCCGCGGAGGACGAGGAGGAGGAGTCGGCGCTCCTCTGGTGGCCCAGCGCCGGGC
>JAODTR010014929.1:0-19771 GCA_025399935.1 Amblyopsis rosae
ACACCTATAGTCAGCGGTGCAGTTTTGTAGATGAAGGCTTCAGACAAGAAGTGACCCATGGCCAGCACAAATGTCCACAAGGTGATGTGGTACAATCTGCAGGCAATGCAATATGAAACTGTTAGTTTGTGTTGGTCGTCAAGTACAGCCAGGTAATGCAAATCAATTGCAGAAGGTGACCCAATCCTTACGTTTTATTCTGGATGTCTACAGCACAGGCACAACGTATAATTGATGACAGTAATGTCCAGATTCCAAATGTTCGTGCTTGGAGGCCATTTACTGAGGAAATACAAATACAGGTCACTGATTTATTAACATTGTATGATGCAACATGCAACAAATATTTACAATGTTTAGCTATATAAACCTAATATCTAGTTGTTTCAGCACACATTTTGATGGTATGATACTGGATATATATTTGTTGCTCACCGAAATCTGGTTTTCCAGTGTACAGTTTTTCTGATAAGAAGCTATGATCTCTAAAACTCTGCACAGTATTTCCCATCGCAATGACCGACACCATCACTAACCAACTCCGCAGGACATTCAAAAATCTACTCATCTTCAGTCAATGAAATCCACCTGCAGGGAATGAGAAGCAGTTTTAAAGTCAAAGAGAAAAACTAACCATTGTGCTACTTTCAGTCTAACCATATATTGGACATTGACAACGAATGTAAAGCTTGCTGCAGCCTCCCATCTTTGTGGTCTTTCTAGTTAACTACTGGAGACTCACGTATCTCGTCACATGTTATGGTAAAACAATGAATAAATAAACAACTAGCAGGCTATCAGGTGTAATACCGTGACCAGTTATATGGTAATAACATAGGCTACCGGTACTGGTTTTCTAAGGTTATTGAGAGCGCAAGACTCTCTACGATTGCAACAACAAGCTTAGTGTCGACTGTATTTACCTGATGATGAAGTATATCGGTTTAATTGAAGGGATATGTTGCTATATAAAAACTATAAGACATTTGAACCAACCAAACCGACTCATGCTAAACGTGCAGCTGTTTGTACCGTGACAGGTCTGTCAATCTTGAACATTAGAATGAACCAATAAGAGGGCCCACAGGATGGTATCATTGAGTCGCCTCATTCATTTGAATGGGTCATTCAGGGATTCGGGTCCGCCCTCTTTCGTTACCAACCAATCTGTACCGCCCATTACATGTACACAAACTCTGTCTGTCTGGTCACCTGTAGGCTGTTGTTTTGGCGTGCATGTGCGCATGCTCTTCCCAGTTGCCATTCAGTTGTTGTAGTTACGGTACCAGAGAGATTAGTGAAAATGACCAACTGTGCTAGCTAGCCCTAGTGCTAGCGAAGTTACACTGAGCTCTCTAACACAGAGACTAGTTAATGTTAGCTTGTTTTTGTGCGATGGCATGAAGACGAATACGTACAAGACTTCAGCTAGCTGACAGCACGTTAGCTACCTAAACAACACAAGTAAGCTGCACGGGCTAACTTATAGTAGCTACCGTACCGTACTGTGCCGTTAATGTTAGCTAACGACAGTTTGACAATCTTCAAAATAGCCTTCCCTGCTGTAATGTAGGGCGTAGACAGTCCCTCCTCTGTCACTACATGTAATCACCGTACGATATCCATTTGTTTGCTAAATAATATGCTAGATAACTATAGTTTAATTGTAATATATTTTAGGTGCACTGCACACATTAGCTGTTTGTTATAACAAACAGCTACCGGTAATGTGTACCGTACAGTGAGTGCACCTCACATATGTCTCAGGCTGTACATTATCTACATTAATTCGATTAAAAATTACTAGGAGATAAATACGTTTTGCAACAAAACTTGGAGATGGGATATGCCATGGTAAGCCTGGGTACCTGATCCAAGAAAGACCCATCTAACAGTACGGTAGAAGCTCGTTCACTGTGGAAATGCCTGCTGTGATCCAGGATAAAGAGGATTCAGAGGACGAACAGGAGGAGTAAGTGCCACTACTGTACTATACGGTACCGATTTCAAGTTTCCAATATGACATGCTGTTCCTGAACAGAACTGAATCTAGTTTTGGGTGGCCTCACACATTCTTAATGATTAGTGCAAGATGCATACTTGAAACAGCTTTCATTGTACACAAGACACCCTAGGAGGACTATACAATATTGCACAATTTAACAACATTACAAATATGTTCTCTGTTACAACACACCGGCCAACTACCCTAGTTTTTTTCATATACCTGTTACAATTTTTTACTCAAAATATGTATGCCTATTATTATTATGAGTCATTCCTTTCCACAACTGCACGCATTTCCACCAACCACAACATTTTTATTTAGTCTATAACAAGATATGTTCTCAAATACCTTGTTCAATGGTGTGTATCATAGATATGACAGTGGACAGAATGGCTGATAATGTTTGACATGCCTTGATTCATGAGCCAGTACCTACAATTGTTTACAAGTTTCACTCCCATGCTCTGCTTTATCAAGGATAATCATGTCTGATCAAGGCCTATTCTATAATCACGGCACATTATCTCTGGTTTAGCTTCTTCTGTCTGGTATTATCAGATGTTCTTCTCAGATCAGTGTTACCAGGAAGACAAGTGTTAGTATTTGGTATCTGGGTTTGTTATTCCACACACAATGATTATGTCTCCTTATGGGTAATTCACATACAGTACTGCATGTCAGGATACATTCCTCAAGTAAGCCAAGTCTAGTTCTTTCATTCACAAAATTATGTCTATTTTAGTTTTTTAAATTGTTAGCATTTGTTATGCTACTGGGTATTTGTATTTGGTAACATGTTCTACTCTGTTTTTCTCAGAGACTGTCCTTGCATTGCCTGGAGTGGCATTAGCAGGAAGATCCCAGTTCTGTTGTTCTACCCCGAAGCTATTGTAGCTAAAGATGGATTTACTTGTTCTATTGGAGGTACACTTGTATTACTTTCTACTGTATGGTCATGTGACATGGTAGCATTGATATTTTAGTGTTTGATACAAACAATCTTGATAATTCAATCCAATATTTTTCTCTCTCCAATTCACCAAAGAACGATACAACATGGCCTTCAAGATTGTACGCACAGAGAGCAGACTGGTACGGGGACTACTGACAAATCATGGATTCCATGAGGTAGTTTTCACTACAGTACAATACTTGTATTCTGAAAGGATATGATCATACTATTGTGAAATGATGGCCTTGTTTACATAATCTTGCTATTTAAAACATGGTGATGTTGCATTCATTTATAGCAGCGTGTGGTTTTTATTAGCCTGGCATAAACAGACCCAAAATTGACTTTGTGAATATGGCCTGGACACGCTCCATTGCAAAGTCCTTACCTCCTACTGGGCGTAGGACTCTGGTTCATTTTGAAACTATTGTACAGCCTTTAGCCAGTTGGCGTCGCTACAAATATTTATCGCTCTAGCTCTGCCACCATTTCTAAACGCAGGCTTGTATTCAACATCATCTCACTTACCCGCCCCTATGGACGCTGATTGGTCTGTTCAAACTATATAGTGAACAGGGTTTCCAGACTCATTGAAACTCATAATTTCAGCGAAAACATTGCCGAGAGCAATAGTCGGGCCCAGCCAGGCTAGTTGTTTATAACACTGCAGGATGAAGGGTAAGTGATAGTGTAGGCCTGTGTTTGCCTTGAATGATACTGGCTATGTCAAAGCCTGGGAATGCACTCCAAGGGAAAAAATACAAGGCTTGGCCCTTGAGCATTAATCCTGTTTCACAAGGGTGCACACTCCCCATCACTGTGCCTTCCAAGCAGTTACTATTAATTTTCTTTTTATTTCACTTCAATGCTTTTTGACTCCCACTAACCCATCATCAAAGGCAGGCTAGTATCTGCCACAGCATCACCAGAGCCAAGGTTTAATAAGCCTCTATTGCAAACATCTGGCTTTCTCTTAGACAGTAAGCGAAAGGCCACGTCAAACCTGCCTCTCCACCAACTGTTGGAATCAAACAAAACAAAGCAGATATAGTAAAATGATGGTGATGAAAATACTGTAGCTGCCGAACTGCTCTTCCCAGTGAAATAATTTGAAATGAGCAGACTGTGTTTTGCCAGATTAGTGGCCGAGAGTTTGAGCTGCTTCTTAGATCCACTTTAATCGAGATGTCATATGTGATGGACATTAGAATATAATACTGCTGTTGGTGACTGGCAACTGTTACTGAGCCATACAATATGATCATCAGTGGCTAAACGTAGTTCTTTTGCTTGCATAATCCTTTGGTTTTTGAATTATCCCTTGATAACCGCCGGTTGCGCTGAGAGAGCTAACGGTTTTACACTGTCTTATCTGTTCCTAGAGATTCAACAGTCCTCTGGTTTCAAGACACATTTCATAGCATACATTTTGGCTAATTATCACATTCCTCTTTAAATTTAATTGAAAAATGCATATTTGACATAACAAAACAGTTGTGTAATCCCTATAATTAAATGGTTTATTGTATTTTATTATATTTCTTTAACCAGTTTTTTGTATTACACCTGTATTCTTGGGAATCCAATATCTGTTGTCCAAATTATTGATACCTCTGCTGTTGACAATACATTGTAAATTAACATCCGTACTATAAAACGAAATATACTTATGTATGTAAATGCCTGTTTTCTCAGGTTCACCCGAACAGTAACGATTTTAACCTCATGTGGACAGGGTCTCACCTCAAGCCTTACCTTCTACGCAACCTGCAAGACTTCCAGAAGGTCAACCACTTTCCTAGGTGCGGTGGTGTCCTTATGCCGTATACTGTATGTGGCGGATTGCTGCCACCGGTTCCAATGTTTAAATTCACGCTGCTGAGCCATGCAAGGCCTGTCAGTTCAGACCATGTGTTTGTTGGCTTTTGCAGCAAAGTACATTTGGTTTGGAGCAGGGCTTTTTTTAAAACACGAAATGAATCATTGTCAAGAAGAGAGAGGGAAAATTGCCATTGTGAATGTAACAGTTCTGTTTTTCTCAGCATCGAAGCTTAAGGAAAGTAAGTGTTTTGAAGGTAAACGGTGACAACCATTGTTCCTTTCCAGATCATATGAATTGACACGCAAAGACCGTCTGTATAAAAACATCCAGCGGATGCAGCAAGCTCATGGCTTCAAAAACTTCCACATTGTTCCTCAGACCTTTGTGCTTCCCTCTGAGTACCAGGACTTCTGCAGTAAGCCCCACTTAATGCTATTCTATATTTAATAGCATTGGTTGATCCAAGTATAGCTTAAGGGTCTTCAATATCCCCACCTTCAATTTCAGGTTGTTTTGCCAAAGACAAGGGCCCCTGGATTATTAAACCAGTGGCGTCATCAAGAGGACGTGGTATCTACCTTGTTAGCAGCGTAAGGGATCTGAGCCACCTAAAATATATACATTACCAAACACAATATTATCCCCTGTAGCCTCATGGGAACTGTATGCACATTGACCTTATGGAGTGGCGTGTGAACAGAAACAGTTGGTCCAGGCAGATGTTATTTGTATGTGTGTGGTAGGGGGTGGGGGTTAGCGATAGAGCTGTCTTTAAAATAGCTATGAACCGCTGTCACGAACATTAATAAGCGACGCAGAGTAAATCACACACTTCTAAGGCACTGTGCCTTTGGAGGAGCTCCACAAGGTTCTCTGCCGGCACAATTTTTCTTCTGAGGCATTTTTATGAAACAGTGGAAAGAATGTCAGGACGATATTTGGAGAGGATAAAGGACGTTCGTTTTTTTTTTTTCTTCATTCCGGGTTTTCTCTGAACTTTAGCCAGGCTTGAATTTAGTTGCCACCCCCCTCCCCCATCTCCCTTATTCTCACCACCTGCAACACATTTGAACCTCATAAAGGACATAGCACTTAGCCTATTGCCATTGTATTATATTTTCATAGGCTGTTATTGGGCCAATGGCATTGGCATGCTAGGGCTAAAGCATTTTGTAGACTGTGGTGCCACTTTCTTAGTTTTTAACATGACATATTTACAGCCAACAGTGACACGTCAATTCATTATTATTTAGGTTGTTAACTTGGATCCTTCTAATTGTAATTGTTCAGTATTACTGTATAGATATTGCTTTGTTTGTGTGAAATCTACAGCCAAGCCAGATTTCAATGGATGAAAACATCTTGGTGTCTCGCTACATTCATAACCCACTGCTGATCGATGGTACGTCCTTATTGTCATTAATAACGTCTTTGTCAAAGACACAATATCGTTTTTTTCTTCTTTTTTGGTTTAAGAAATGACAGTATGACCCTGCAGCTTAACGTGTCTGTGTTATTCCCTCTCTTCAGACTTTAAGTTTGATGTGCGGTTGTATGTGCTGGTGACATCATACGACCCTCTCCTTATCTACGTGTATGAGGAGGGCTTGGCTAGGTGAGCCGGTGCTAGGTCTTTACACTATAATGTGCTCTAAACAATGTCTCTGCATAATTATACTGCTTTTCCTTCAAGTGAACTTATTTCTGCCCAGGGTTATTCTACAGTGGATGAGAAACACATTTGTTATTCTCATGACCAGAAGGGGGCAGCCTTAACTTGCCATATGCTAGCACACAGAACTGTACTGTGCAGCTCAAACAAAGCTCTTCATTGTCTCAGACGATAATGTGCCAATCAAATGCTGTTTGGCATGACATTGTTCAAAGACAGCTTATGATTGGTGTGTGTAACAGTACACTGTATTGATCTGCAGTTTGCATTCTTTAGTGCCAGTGTAATTCATTAGGATTAAGGCTGTCAGGCCAACGTAGGGTATGATATTCTATCTGATTAATAGAATGACTGGATTATTGCTCAGAGTCTGATAGAGGTACATTCTCTGCAGAGAGGCTTGATTATGAACTGTGGGCTGTAAATATTGGCTTTGTTCCGAGCCCTGCTATTATCTCCCTGACATTCTTGGGGCTTTGTTGGTATTCAGGTACCCATTACGTGCCAAGGAATTCTCATTGTTGTGCTTATGGTCGCCCACGCAAATATCCAGGAACTAATCTCTCTGAATGTGTCTTGTTACATCAGACATGCAGCACGCAAGACACATTTGCGTTGATGCGTTAGCTGTTTTACATTGCACATAAATAAGCACTGTGATCTTCCCGCAGGTTTGCCACCGTTAAGTATGATCGTGCGTCAAAGAACATCAAAAACCAGTTCATGCACCTCACCAACTACAGCGTGAATAAAAAGAGCAGTGATTATGTCAGGTAACATTGTGCTCCCTCAGATATTTCCCTTGAATACTTCATGAAGTTTAGCTAATTGATAAGAAGTCAAAGCGGCCGGTGCGTTCATTGTTACTTGTACAAGCTGAGTATTCCCTTTGTTCCTTTTCAGTTGCGATGACCCTGAAGTTGAGGATTATGGGAACAAATGGAGCATGAGTGCAATGCTGAGGTATTTGAAGCAGGAGGGGAAAGATACCACACGTGAGTTGAATCTTAATCCCGCCCCCATTTTTCAGCCTTTAAACATGCATTCACATACATACAGTCACATCACAGTGTTTATTATCCATGTAAGGTGATAAAAGAAAAGTGATCCAAATCATTGTAGTCATCTATAAAGCAGCTAGCATGAGCTCTGAGCCCATGCTATGACGTGACTCCTAACCATCCCGTATGTGTCTCCATGGTGCCTGTTCCAGTACTAATGAGCCAGGTGGAGGACCTCATCATTAAAGCTGTGCTGAGTGCTGAACTACAGATCGCCACCGCCTGCAAGATGTTTGTACCCCACAGGGCCAACTGCTTCGGTAGCATTTTATCTTATCTTGTTGTATACTCTCTGCTGCTGTACAGCCAGATATGTGATGTTAAAATAGGTTGCCTTTGTTCCTCTACATTAGCATCTCACTACACCAGTGCAAACTGTCATTATTTAACTTTCATAATTTCAGGTTTGATCTTTTATTTTTGTAGTATTGAATCTTTTTATTTTATTTAAGGATATTAGTATAATTTCATTTAGTTTAGATATGATATGATGTCACGCTCTACAAATCAGTTGGGTAATTCTCCATTCAAATTAGTTTTTGATAAAGCCGGTACCAATGGGTGTCAATCAAAAAATGTGCAATTGATAGGACAATATGTAACATAATCAGAACAACATACATTTGATGGTTAGTTTCCGTCACAGGTAGAATACAGTTGGACCACCTTGAACTAGCAATGACTCACATGAGGACAATGTTTCCGATCATAGGCACCAACTGAACTACCCCCATGCCTGGACACTGATTGGGTGGTGCTTCTATATCCGGCTGACAAACACTTTTCAATTGAGAGTTCCCAGGCTGAAGGAAATCAAAGCAAATTGTCGAGTCAAATCTTTGAAAATCCTGATGGCTACACCAGGCGGTTCACAGTTTGGCTCATTGGCTATGAATCCTTTCTTTTGGTGGCGGGGCTGTGGGTCAGAACGTTTGAGAACCACTGCCGTACTATTTCAGCACGGTTGGGCTTTGGTACTAGACAGCCATTCCTGCCTGTAGCCACTCTGTGACGGGCTGCTGGGTCATGGAAGGCCTGTTGACTAAAGCAGGAATTTGCTTCCACTTCTTGCCATTGGGCTCTGTCTGATTTAGGCTGACTATTTTCTTGGCTGCCCCTGCTTAGCAGTAGGCTTGCGTGGACTCCATTTCGGAGCCATTACCCATGTTAGTGTTGGCACTAATTGCCTGCGCTCTTTCACAGTCTCTGGTGGTCTCTCTCTTGAACACAAGGCGCGCTGACACGGCCTCCTTGGCCGCTCTGTCCTCCCTTTCATCTCTGCCTTCTTCCGTCCATTCACCGCCTTCGCCGGCTGTGCCCCCGTGCTCGTCGTTCCGTAAGAAAAACACAGGCCCCTGCGCTTCCCACAGCCCGCTGTAGACATAATAGTGCTCTCTCTCTCTCTCTCTCTCTCTCTCTCTCTGCTGGTTGCTTGTGCTCGTTCTGCCGCGTACAGCTGGGGCGGGTTCACGCTGGCGGCGAACAGCCCGCGTGGAGATAACCATCTGCGTAACGAGCGTCGCTCCCGGGGCAAATGTTTGACGTCGCTGGCACTGATGCGTTGGAGCCTCCTGCGGGAGCAGTCACCGGGCGCTCACGCACGCCCGGGAGACGCCCACCTACACCCAGATGACACATGGATCTGCAGTGGGCATGAATGTGTGTGTGCGCACGTATGCGGGGGGTTGCTTTTGATGTTATTGATGAATTACTTTGCGACCTTACTACCCCTCTCTCTCCCTCTCTCCATCTACCCTCTCCCCCTCTCTCTCTCCATCTACCCTCTCCCCCTCTCTCTCTTCATCTACCCTTGCCAACAGTTTGAGTCGGAGTCTCTTGTGCAGGTGGGGGCGCACAATATTATTATATATTTTTTTATAATCTTATTTTGAACACGTTATTTAATAACGGATACAGTTCTATGCTTATGCCATCATGGTGTGCTGTTGAAAGAAGTGTCTGATAGCACAGGACCAACCTGCTCAACTTTAGTACATGTCAGTCATGTCACTACAAGGCTATCACCATGTCGAACACAGAGACAATTAGCCCCCTCATTTCTCCACTATTGTATCAAAATCACTGTGGTCTGCTGTGAGCGTGCCCGCTACCTTCCTTGGGAGATATCAGTTTACTCTTCAGCGTAGCATCATTTTGTTGTCTGCAGATGGCCCCGAGCTAGTTAATTACAGCATTCACAGTCTGTCTGCAGGATTAGGTTTCTTTAAGACAGACAGTTCTGCGGGACCACCCTCAGCTTGCCTCTGTTTCTAGCTCTCTCGGGATGGCCTGTTGATATATGTATGTAATGTATGTATATATGTGTGTGTGTGTGTGTGTGTGCGTGTGCACGGAGACTTGTAGGAGCCAGTGTAGAACATGAGCACAGGCAGGTCTGTTTGTGCTTTAGGGAGTCCAGCCATTGAGCCCTGCACGTTGGTGTTTTTCTCCTATCCTCTCACTTAAATGAAATCTGCCCAAAACCGCGGAGGAGCTGCGTTCTGATCCTGTCAGCCTGATACACCGCCATCACTCCACCCCCCTGCCCCCCTCATCCTTGCGTTCCACCACCTTGAACTACAAAACACTAGCACCCTGTGAAATGCACCCGGGCAGTCACGATGCATCATCGCACTGATAAAGCAAGCCTCAGAACGCCTAAATGCTTGTTTAACGTGTTGATAAGTGCCTGCCACACGAGGCCGTAAAGCATGTTATTATCTTCGACGCAGCAAATTGTTTGCCTTTCAACATCTTTTAATGCCGTCACCACAATGCTTATGGTTTTCACGATTCCCCCACCACCTTTTGCACAGATCACACTGAATCGCCTACACAGCCATATTGCAACATAATATTTTTTATAGCTATTTAATGTCTGATGTGGGAACAAATAAAAACTTGAGATTTTCTCAGGTTGGAAAAGAGTAATCGTGTGTGTTAGTGTGTAGTGTGTGTGTGTTTGTGTGTGTGTGGGGGGCGATACCACCCATATAGCTCATCACCATGATTAATGGATAGGCTTTTATACTGGGGATGCTGATTATGAGAGGTTTTGACTGAGATCTGATTAGCCAAGCCAAAGGCCTATTTCATTACACGGAAAACATTTGACTTTCTGCTCCCGTGTTCCACCGAGCGTGGTCGTATCGCCTGCCTCTGTCTCCCACGCGTCAGATAGTCTCATTGCTCGCCTGCGCCGTGAAATAGGGGGGTCCCAAAAAACACGATGGCTTTTGAAGCACAGCAGTGTTCTTAAATGTGATAAATGCACGGTGCCCCCCTCCGCAAAGATAAAGTCAGGCCGCTGTTCAGTGTTTGTATTTGTCATCTCCCGGGGCGTCTTCTTGGGTCTGGCTCCCAGTCTAGCAGCGCCAGCTCCAATCAACAGCAGAGGAATGGTGATAACTCATCCCGGGATGATGCAAGAGCAGCTCAATTGTGCTCGCCAGTAACACACAAACACGTGAAGGCTTTATGTGTTGGCTGTTGTTGTTGTGTGCTGTTGAGTGCCATTGGGTGGAGGGAGAATATAGAAATACATATATATATTTATTTGTTTTGGGCGTCTCTTGTGGTGGAGCAGCGCCTGTCCAACAGTAAAAACACCCCTCTTCACCATCCCCTCTCTTTTCTTCTGTCGTTTATCCCCCACTTTTCGTCGCACCCTCCCTCTTTAATGGGTGTGATGTGGATGTTTGCTCCGTGCTCTCCGCTCCCAGTCTGCCATGCTGGTTGTGGGCTCTCTGTGGGCACACTAAACAGCTTTTAGTGCGCCCCCCCACACTCTCCCTAGCAGCGGTGGAGCCGCAGAACAAAAGTGTCTACAGGGGTGAGCTGCTCCGCGGGCTTGTGGCGCACAAGTGGCGTCTGCGCCTAATTGGGGAAAAATACTAGGCACATGGAGTCTGGTTGTCGGGGGGGGGGGGGGGGGGGGGGGGGGGCCCGGTGGCTCTGCCCCACCCCCCCCACCCCGTTTTCCTGTTGTTGTGGTGCTGCCGCTGGGGAGGCGGCGCTCCAGGCACTAACTGTTTTATTTCATATTTCAGCCCTCTACTGCCCGAGTGTAATGCATTCAGATGTAATGTTTCTCTCTCTCTCTCTCTGTCTTATTCTCTCTCTCTGTCTCTGTTTCATGTAAATGTGGAGAGCATGCTTGTCCTACTGTTTAGCGTTCACTCTCCTTTGGAGTTAAACATGGCCTGTCCAGCTTGAGTTGCAGGGCCTGGCTAGGGGGGTCCTTTGATGAACTATACCATTGAATGAATGATGCATTAAAGTTACTAAATGTAGCTAACTTAGTCAAATGAACCTTTACTTGAGTGCAAATTACATTTTATACATCACAGTGAAATTGTTCCAGTGAATTTCAAACATAGTAAACAGCCTGCTAAATAATAATACACCGTCCATTTAAACCAAGCGTTGTCTTTCAGTATTATATGTGGTGTGAAACCATCACTCAACGCCTTTAAGGCTTTTGTGTGCTTAACACTGACACTGACCTTAGATGCAGGAATAACTAATGCTGCTCATGACAGCTTTGAACCCTCCAATCCTTTGGTCTTTTCTCATAACAAACATGACAGACTGTTCTTTTAAAGTGCTGTTGGGAAGATGTTCCCTCTGGCTTCATCCATGTCAAACGCAGTGGTTAGCACTGCTGGCCTGTGTGTGTGTGTGTGTGTGTGCGTGTGTGTGTGTGTGTGTGTGTGGGGGGGGGGGGGGTCTCATACTCCCCAGAACAATGTGGCACAGCGGTAAGGAGGTTTTTCCACAAGGATAAACCTAACCCTAACCCAAGGACAGCCCTGACACACAACCTGAGACTTATATCACCTAAGCAGAGAAGAGGGCCAAGATGTGGGAAGAGATGGAGAAACAAAGTCTTTTATTTAGTTGTTCAGTGCCAGGTTGGCAATGTATATACAGTCTGACTCAGCGGGATTCTGTCACATGTTTCAGACTTTCCGGCCGTACTGGAGCTGATTGTGACATTATCAGACGTTAAGCCTGTCCCAGCACCACTGCCTCAGTTGGACAAATCCCTGCTTGTGAATGATGTGGATATGTTGTGCCAACCAATAGAGCTGTGTCCTTCTAGTTGAAATGCAGTGACATTATGTAGACTGCCGAGCCTCCCAATAATGGATGAATTACAAACAGCATGCATGAAAATGTACATAACCACAATTTGTTTTTGATCTAGGTTTCTATGTAAGCAACCCCAGTAAAGCTGAAATGTGTATATACTTAGTTAATGTAATGCAGCCAATCCCTCAGTAGCACGCTTTGATTTATTTTTCTCTTTTGAGTGATTGGATACACAGTATAATATGCATGTAATCAGTAGCAGAAAGACATTGGCCACTTTGCCAAACGTTGCATAGTTTGGCTTTTAGATAAGCTGTGGTGACTTTGGGGCTGCTACACTTCATTCATCATGTACAGTAAGTAGGCCATAGAGAGATTGTACTGTATCGCTACATGCTAAGGCCCGCCCCAGGTTGTGGTGATAGCCCCTGGATAAGCTGTGTCCTCTTCTTCTACAGAGCTGTACGGCTTTGATGTGCTCATCGACTCCAACCTAAAACCTTGGCTGCTGGAGGTGAACCTTTCGCCCTCCCTGGCCTGGTGAGTGATGTCACGTCATGATCTCACCGTTTACAGGAAGGCAGTGGCGTTTAACCGCTTGACCGAGAGCCTTACTGAAAACAGCTGTAGCTTACCAACAAAAGCAAGTGTTTTTATAGATTATTATGCAACCATTTTCTTGGTTCTTCTCACATATTTAATAAATGGTGAGGTTTAAAACAGAAAATTCAGCAACTTGGCGCACACGGGGACCTTTTAAGTGCATTTAGATAATTTTTTGATAAATACTCTTTGGCAAGGCATGTACTGTAGCCAAATCTTATATGGATTACTAACTCGTAATGCAATTGCCACTAAGCATTTTACTTTGGCATAAGACAGTAAATCTATCCTAACATAAATGATGACTTAGTTAGTCTTTTTGCTCATGTTAAAAGATAGACCCACAACATGCTGCTTTCTGTTACTGTGGCTGGATGAGGGTTAAGCAGTTTTTCCTATTTTCATACACAATCTTTGTTTTTAGTGACGCACCCCTGGATTTGAAGATAAAAGCCAGTATGATATCAGACATGCTTTCTCTTGTGGGTGAGTTCATGTTTATCCAGCATCTAAATATTTATGAGGTTTTGTTCTGGTTGCTTCATTGTTGATATTCAGGTCATACTGAATGCTAGATGTTTAGTGGAAGGGCCACCAAGCATCAGCACAATAAATATTAGCTTGCATATTATGGTTTGGGAGGGTCTGTCTTTACTCTTTTAAAAACACACCGTATTGCTGTCTTGATCATACAAAAACCCAAATGTATCTTCTGTCCCTATTGTGCTTGCTTTTTCGGGCCTAGTTCAATGTACCAATTAGGATGGAAAGCTCTCCAGCATTTAGCCTGCAACAGCTTCCATTGTACTTGTGTCTCAGCCCAGTAACAGTAGCCTCAGTCCAAAAAGGCATAGATCTTTTGACTGTCCGATGGAGAGTTCCAGAGACACAGTCAGCTATTGTTTTACGCTTAAGTGTTCACTCCAAATTCAGCTGGTTAAATTAACCTCAAACTATACTAGAAAATAGATAGATGGCTCCATAAAGGAGGTCTAGCGTTGTGCAAAAACCACAGCAATTATTAATTAACATTAAATTACTTGTGGGGCAAGTTGTCAACAGAGGACTTGGTTGTTTTGCAGTGATTAGGCGCTCTTGAGAAACACGATCCTTCATTGTCAGGCTAAAGTCGTCTTTAGCATGCAGCTGTAAAAAATGCTTAGCCCTAGGCAGAGATCAGCGCTGTTTATACAACAGGGTTGTGGCATCGAGATGCGTCTCTGTTCTCTCTCGTCTCCCACATAATTATTGCATTCTCGTGCATTAAAACAGGGCTTAGCAATAGCTTTTAAAATGTTTTTTTACCCGAGAAGAATCGTATATCCTTTCAAGCGATGCGCTCAGTGCAACACAGTCATTTGGATGTTAGATAAGACTCGACAAGTACACAAGAGTGACATATTAATCAGATTTTATTTCAAAATCCCGGTTTTCTTCACATTCACATAGACCACAACCCTTTGCCGTCCATGCCATCCGCAGAGCCGCTGCAGAGTGGCTCTGGGGGGGGCTCAGTCTTCCTGCGCATTCACTCTTGGGAAGGGGCTGTTGTGATGTGTGTGTGTGTGTCCGGGCCAGGCTGTGGCTTGAACCCCCCCTTCCCCCTCCCTCATTAAATGAGAGAGTAGAATAATAATTTGCCAGTTATCATTGGACTGAGGCATTAGCGTAGGCTTGGGCAAAGTGAGCAGTGGCATGTACAACACAGCCCATCTATTATTCACCAAACAAACCCTGGCGCTGTTGGCTGATAACACTTGGGCAGCATCCCAGCCCTATACATAATGACCGCATGCCATTAGCATTAATTTTCCCCTTGTGTGTAGCTGTCAGTAACGCGCCATGCCATGTTTGTAATAATTGCCACGTTTAGGCAAGAACGTGGCAGCGGACTGATATTTCTTTTTTTTTTTACCTGACACCTTGGATGAGGTAGTGCAAATACCCTGCAGGTCTCTGCTGTCAATTGAAATGATTCACCTCAAACAGAAAAGTTATCTCTCACATAAACATATATTTGCCATCTTAGTGCTTTGGACCAGCTTTCTATAGCTAAGGTCAATTTCCTAATTAAATTGCAGGTGCTGTTCTCATTAAAGACCAGTGTTTAAGATTTGTTATATAAGTGGGTCTCCAAGATATCAAGCCTAAAACACTTTGCCAAGTTGAGTATCTGACATGGAGGTCTATTTCCTTTGGAGGTCTATTACAATTTGTTTCCAATTTTAAGTACATACTCAGAAATGAGAACCGTTTGTTTTTATGTTTGGTATTTTAGCTTAAAAGCCCAAATAAGTTACATTTAATACTCTCTTTATGGCCAAAGACAATGAAAATAAACACAAATCACAGGAATATCAACTAAATGATGTGTGATTATAGTTATTTAATGTATTTATACACAGATAAAATTGGGAAAACATAGATTTCATAGTCCTTTGTATTGTAACACCACTTTACACTGGAAATGGTAGAAATCAGTTCAGTATGTACGTTTTTTTTTCTTTTTGCTCGGACCAGTTGGGAGTATTAAATCTCTGCAAACGTTAAAAAAACAAAATGGTAATCTGTGTTGTCTTCCAGTTCAGGACAATCTGGGACCAGCTGAAGTGAGCAAATACCTTTGTGAAAGTGTTATTAACATCTGTCTGAATTGTGCCTGTGCATTATCTGAACATTAAAGCAAAACATAAAGAGGTGTAGATTAGTATGAATATCGCATATGAAACGTAAAGTTAAACCCCTCTTTCTCAATACTGGCTATGGAAGACGGTAGTCATTATTCACAGATGTAGTGTAAGCGGGCCCAGGGTGAAGGAATGAATAGCATATTTAAAATCTGATTTCATTGGCGTTGTCCTCGACATTTCCCTCGATGAGCTGTCACATTTCTGCAGGCTTTGTGTGTCAGGACCCCCTTTTGAGACAGCCACGCTTGGACTCCCGAGTTTCCATGGAGCCCGGCTTCAGACACCCATCCCAGAAGGTACTGCGCTCATTCTTAATAAACATACACGGAAAGGATTATAAAACGCTCCCAATCAAGTGGTGCACTAAACCAAATGCTTCTTATACAACATTCCCACTCCTGCCTTGTAGCCTGTTTGCCATCCAGCTGCTCTCAAATGCTCATGGAAAACTTGCTGTAATGTAAAGCAACTGGTAATGAAATTACACGTTTGAGTGACATCACTGCGAACGCTGCCCTCTGCGTTTTCGTGTCGTTTTATAATTTCTAATCTAAGTGACCCGTTGCTTAATGAGGAACTCCCTGCTACACCCACCGTTGGCCCGGGATTTAGCGGGGAGAGATTACCCAATCATACTCGAGCGTATGTTGTGTACAGGCCGGGGCCTGCTCAGATAGACACCCACTTGTGTGTAGATGTGTGTTGTGTTGCACACATTCAATGTTGAGATGTGGTGTCTCAGAGGTTGACCGTCTCCACCCGTTGCTTCTTAGAGATGTTTCTCCAAGCCGGCACACACAATCCTCGCCAGAATGGTAAGTTTCATCTCAAGTCAGTCCCATTAACTTTTTTTCTCTCTCTATTTTCCTTTGCCGCTCACCGACACCTGTTGCAATGCTGGTAAGAGCACCACTATGTCAAACTCAGTCTAGACGTCTTTCTTCTTTCTGTCGCTATATCGGATTATGAATTACTTTGCTGTTTGTCGTAGTGGCAGACAGATTGCTTTTATCGATTCCTAATGTTTCTAATAGGAATGCCCATTACATTAGTGGAGTGGGTGTTGGCGAGCGACTGTTTTAATGCTGCAATGCGCGCCACTTAAATCAGAGTCCCGGGAGCTTTGCTGTGCCTTGTCTCAAGCTTTAAGCCATGTCTCCAGACAGCAAAAAAACAACAAGCCCACCACTAAATTGGTGTTGTCACAGTGGCAGTTCCAGAACCCCAGAGCCCTATAGAAAACCTGTCCTCTCCCTGTGCTATGATTAGGGGTAGCACTTGAGTATAAACATTCTTCTTTTAAGGGGGATTAGACCTCATCAGTCTTTGGCTGGCATGGTATCTGTCCCCCCCCTTCCCCATCCCCTCTTTCCAGAGCCACGTCAGGCAAATTACATGCACCCCCCATTATTTAGTTGACAAATTCTGTATGTGATCCTGTGGGGTTGCGCTCCGCTGTCTTGCCCGCACTCAAGGCGGCGTGCCAAAGTCGTCAATCACACCCTGGTAGTGCATGCAGCGGGGGAGGGCTCGCCAGGAATGCCCATGAGCAGGGCAAATGTGCCACGCACTGTATGTAGCACAGGGGACACTGTTCCGTTTTACTGCTTCTTTACAGCTTCTTAAAGGTGCTTTCTTTTGGGGGGTTGTACTAAGAGAGATAACTGACAACAGTAGAAGCATTTGACGCCGAGAGCAATTCTATTAGCCTACTTCTTTGCTGGCTTTGTGTTAGACAGTGGAAATACAGCGCGCGCACGCACACACACACACACACACACACACACACACACACACACACACACACACATAACAGTGTCATAGTGTCAGCTGAGCTGCACTCTGTCATCATGCAGCAGCAGAAGCCCACGTCAGACAATAACCCAGAAGCCGAGGGCTCCAAGGACACGACGGGGGGCAAACCAGGGCAGGCAGAAAGAACCTTGGGTCTGACTGCTGAGGAGGTACCTACCATCGCTATCAATAATGGATCTGCATTCAGTACTGTTGAAATCGACACAGAGAGCAAGCTCGCTAGTTTGTGTGTTCTCCTCTTCTGTCAGATCAAAGTTCTACGGAAGATCAAGGAGGAGGAGGAGAGAAGAGGAGGTTTTATCCGAATCTTTCCTACCACAGAGACCTGGAAGCTGTATGGGTAAGCCCTGTGTCCACAACCCCACTCGCTGTTCATCCCATCTTTGGAGGGAATTTGATTCGGGATAGTTACCGGTATTTCAAATATCCATATCCTCTTGACCTATGTGTGAACCTTAAACCTTTTGACCCCTGACCCTCAAAATGTGCCGTCTGGGTGTTCTGCAAGCTAATTAACAGAATAACAGCACAATATTAAATACATAGGCAATTCATATATATATATATAAACGTCATAATGAGGATAATCAAGAAGATTAGACATAAACAATATTAGAAAGTTTGTTGAGCACTGCTGTAGACTTTTGCTAGGATTTCCCACAAATCGAACAAGCATAGGTAGTTGGAAAAGTAGGGTTAGCGTATTTATAGACTTTGCAGGTTTTATAAAAAAAGCATGGCTCACATCCAGCACTGACTGAAGTATAAATGGCATAACAACCCCTGTTTGAGAGGAAATCAATTTTTTTAGCTCACAGTCCATACCATATTCCAATGCGAGGGATTTGCTGCTTGATTAGCTTTATGGGTCTGTTAGTAGTGGGGGGATTTAGTGGATTTTTTTACAGCATTGTTATTGAGTGGTCTGGGAAATTGCTAGGGCATTTAACAGTGGCTGCTTTCAGACTAGCTCTTCCACAATTGCCCCCATTTTAGCGTATCCCACAAATAAGACCAATTGTGCCCTGCACTTCTGATTAATGTAATTTGATTATTATCTCTCTTTCTCAGTGGGTATCTGGAGTCCAAGACATCCATGAACTCCATGTTGGCCAACAGACTTTTCCATGGAAGGTAAGTGTTTCCATTTGTGGTTTAGAATTTGGTGGGGGAGGACGGCCTCTCCATCACGTGAGGCAAGTGATCTGATACTACAGCAGTGTTTGTTTGATTTGTCGGTTGGATAGGTGAGGGGAATAGTTAATAAAGATGAGCACGTTAATGTCTCGCAGTAATGTTTTCCATTGTGCGCCCAGCATTTATGTGGCTGCTCATTTGGGACAAGAGGGGAAAGATGGTTATGGAGCATGAAAAGTGGAAAGGGTTGGGGGGACGCCACATGGATCATCCCTTTTTATGTTTCTCCAAATTTTTGTTATTTAAATGAACCGTCCATTTATGGTACTTAAAATCAGTATCGGCTTTCAGTTTTTAACCACCGGCTTGGCTAATGCACATTATTATCTGGGCCTCTCTATTCAGTCATTATATATATATATATATATATATATATATATATATCTTTCCATATTGCTTTGAGAACAAGTCACCCCTGTCTCATTCACATATTAGCGCTTGCTTGTTCTGAGGTCCCCCATATCAGTGTGGAAAGAGCTTGTTTACCTTCTAAGCTGGCATGTCTTCTTCAATATCTCGCTCTCTCTCTCTCTCTCTCTCTCTCTCTCTCTCTCTCTCTCTCTCTGTCTCTCTCTCTCTCTCTCTCTATCCCTCTCTCTCCAGGAACAACCCTAGTGGCAATGTGCAGTTGCGGGTGGGAGTGATCCATGCCAGCCACCTGGTCCAGTACGAGAGGAAGCTGCTGTCTCTGGAGGCCCGTAAGAGAAGACAGCGCCGCCTGGCTCAGCGCGCGGCCACCAGGAGAAAGACATGCGGTACTGCCATGACCCATTCTGGCTCGGTTCAACAAGACATTCTTCTCTTGTCTTCGGCTCCAACCACGGACACTCTAGCTAAGTGGGGGGGGGGGGGGGGGG